>JBBPOS010000368.1:0-30630 GCA_038091575.1 Leccinum subgranulosum
CCGAGATCGAGGTGAGTCATTTGTCTCTTACTCACTAGCACGCTGATGTTCTCTCAGATCGTTATTAACAGCTCTGACTATGTGAGTGACCTAGAGGCCCCAGGTGCCGGGGCCCAGAGGCCACTTACGACTTGGCGTTATCGTCCCAAAAAACGCAAAGATTTGCCGACAAACGTTGATGCTTTCACCGATAGCGAGGTTGAGATGGAATCCCCAAAGGTGGACATGGTAGTAGACGACGAGCCTTCAACTCCCATCAAGGTCTCAGCCGGTGATCCAAAGAACAGGGAACATTGTACCACAGCTTCGGTGTGTAACGTTGGCTTTTATACGCTCGAAACTTTCTCACTTGTGCTCGGAAGACGACCGTTGGGGTCGTTACTAATGCAGTTGCTAGCGCTCAACCTCCACTCAAGAAGGTCAAGCTCGAGGTCCGTGATCTCACGGCCGTTGCTTCATCCAACTCTCCCATCACTTCTCACACCCAGAACGGCGGGATTCAAGACGGCGGTGACAGCAGCTATGTCAAAGAACTTATCAAACCTCGTAACAAGTACTCCATGAAGGACCTTCCCGTACCTGGTGACAACAGGTGGTCGCGTGGGGTTATCGCAACAATCACGCTCTGGTGCAGCTCCCAGCCCAACGTCTGGACAATACCCGAGGATAAGATGGTGCCGGCCTTGCAAACGATCTTCAACAGCATTTACCCCGATGTGAAGTATTGCGTCACTGCATCGGGGTCGGTCTTTGCTATCGTAAGTGTTTGTTATTATCTGATTCCGTGCTCTTGCTGATACAGAATGTCCGAGCCAGGCCCTTCAACACATTTCCGAGTGGCAAAGCAACTTCGGCTCCACCGCACTGGCCATTATGGTCAATTTCTTCTCCAAATTGGATGAAGATGTTGACGTCGAGGCCTTAGCAGACAATTTCTTCGATGGCTACAAGTTCCTGCAGGAAGACCCGGACAATCCATTGCCAAGCCGTTGCTTCCGATCCATTTTTCTCCTCCAACTCCTCACTTCCACCCACCTCAATGCCATCAGCAGCTTCGTCGACATTCCGGGATGGGACACAGCAGCCCTCGCGAACGGGAAAGATCAAGCGGGGGTGATCGCTCTTGCCGCGGCTGCGGTACGTTCTTTTTTTCTTGTATTGATCTCACGCTCATTGACAGGTACAGTTGGAGCGGGCGGTCCAGTTCATCAAGGACGGCACGATCAATGTCGAGCAAGTCCTCGCCGACATGGCCGACAACCCTGAAGGTAAAATGAAGTTTACCCTCCCGAGGGTCCTCAATCGCGCAACCGGGCGCGATACGTCAACGCCGTACATGTTTTCCGCAGCCAATTGGAGCGCGGATACAGCTAGTTACCAGGAATCAATCACCAACGAGGGCGCTACGTTCGTTTCCGAAACGATCGCAGCTGCGTACTCTGCCAAGGCCAAATCTAGCAACAACTCGTCGAGCACTGGGGGTGACACCGAGAACGTTGCCAAAGTTAATCCGCGCGCGCTCCTTTGTAATCTATTTTTTATATTTGTTTGTTTTGTTTGCTTACTTCTACGTTCTACAGGAACATGGTGGAATTTTTAGCATGGTGGCCTGTCCCAGCAACATTTCTTCGTCGTCATCACTGATCTCGAGCTTTTATTGTCGTTTTTCTTCCTTACACTATCATTGTTCATCGGTTACCGCTTCTTTTACTGACTTTATTCCATCTTTTCAACGGACTTGCTACACTTGTCAGATACTTACTAAGCTTACTAAGCTTACTTAAGTAGATCTTGGGGCGCGTTTTTCGTCCATTTTGGACAATTATTAATTGACTTGCAAGATACTTGCAAGATGCTTTTTCTACTTAAGTAGTTCTTGGTGTGAGCAATTTGATGTCATTTGTGCGCTCTTTTTCAGGATTGTCCAGCCAAAAAAGCAGCAAATAAGTAACAAAGGAAGTAAAACAATAGACTGAGTGGTATTGTCATCACCTTATTCTGCTTGGCAGAACTCATACTTATTTCAACTTATTTCAACCAAGTAAGTATGAATAAGGCTCATAAGAAACCTGATGTTTTCCTGATGCGGCCTGAAGCGCGTGTCCAGTTTGAGCGGGTGACGTATGTTCGGAGCACGCAATCAGACGGAAGATCAACTGAGGTGTGCCGTGACCATGGAAGAATTGTCTCTTGAGTGCACAAGTGGAAGTTGGTCTACAATTCGAGGAATCACGTTGCTAGCTCAGTTCCGGGAGATGATGATAATCAGATAGTGAAGCCAGGAGAACTTATCTGACGAAAGATGTCAAAATGAGATGAGAGAAACTGTCCTCAAAATCCTTGATCGATAGGTGCGTTATCTTGCTTGGACCGTCGAGAATCGAGAGAAATACAACTATATAACAGTGATGGCACGTGCCAGTGCGCATGAAGGCGAGCGCCCACAGGGTAACTTGATGCGTGAGAGTGGATGAGCGTGCACGTGTAGACGAGGCGATGAAGGCATGCTGTAGCCTGTGAGTGAACGACGAAACATTCTCATTGTACCTGACCCAGTACTATGTTTTCCAAGTTGCGCTCAAGGAAGAGTAATCGTGAGTAGAATGTAGGCAGGCCATCGATGAACGGCGCTGACGAGAGCAATAGAGCCGAGTAGTGCGGACAGCCCACTTCCCTCAGACGGTGATCAGCAGGTGCAAACATCGGCGACCAACGAAAGAGAGTTACTGACGAATACTCAGGCCTCGAGTACTCAGGAATCAAAAGGAAAAGGCTCCTCCAATGTCGCACCTAACGCGGATTCAATCGAATTCGTTGCTCAAGATCTGATAAATTCAGTCGCTTTTCTTGTTGATGGGAAGCATGTCGTGAGCGCAGGATATGGAGGGAAAATTCGAAAATGGCGAGTGGAGGATGGCAAGGAGGTGGGGAAGCCAATAGACGCTGGGTGTTCAATTCGGGACCTGGCAGTCACAGAAGATGGCAAATGGATCGTGGGTGGGACGGCGGAGAGCGGTCACTGGCAAGTGATCATCTGGAATGCCAAAACCCACATAAAGGTGACAGAGTTCAAAAAACACGGCGGGACGGTGACTGCATTGGACATCTCGGCTGATGGGAAGAAAATTGCGACGGGATCGGACGAAACGTTCAGTGTCTGGCCGTTTGCCGATAGCGAGCCACTAGGAGGCCCATTCAAACACGACAACTGGGTGGCTGCTGTAAAGTTCTCTCCCGACGGACAACGCATCGCTACTTCTACGTGGGAGCGCGAATCTGTTCGGGTCTATGACGGTAGCAATCTCCTCGCAGACTTTCCAATCGAAGTCAGCTCAGGTAACAACGAATCCCTCGCCTGGGCAAGCGACTCTAAATCCCTCTTTGCCTTGTCAAAAGACGGCAACATTCACTCTCTCGACGTGTCCACCAAGAAGACGCTCGCAATATGGCGCATCCACAGTGACGACGGACCAAGGTGTATCGCATTGGCATGCAACGACACAATCATCGCAGCCTCTGCTAATTTGTCGATGTCGCTTTGGGATACCAAGACACATCAACAAATTGGGAATATCATCCACCATTCCTATGTTATTTACTCCATGGCCATCTCACCAAGCTACGACATTGCGACCGCTGGAGACAACAACATCACGCTGCAGAAACTCTATGATATCCTCCCCTTAGGCTCACCTTACCGCGACATTGTGAGTAACTTTGCCCGTATAAGACCCAGTCCTTATCAATTTCTGTTCCAGGTGCGCTTGGAACCAGAAATCCGTCGCTTGAAAATTGAAAAACCAAGTATTGACGACTTGCATATGGCGTCCCGTGCTAGTGATGCTTGTCAAAGTGTGCTTATTATCTGGATGACTCCGCCATGCTGATATTCATTTCCACCAGAGGTCGATGTAGCAAATCTCGAGAAAACTGCTCAAGAACTGCGTAGCCGACTTGCTATGTCCAATCGGGAAATGAAAACCCTCAAAGAAAGTTCAGGTACGTTCTCTCCGCCATCAACACAGCGTCGTTGACAGTCTCATCTATCAGGTCACAAAATTAACCATCTCCGCGAAACCGTTCAAGAACTCGACCGCGCGCTTTCCACCTCCCAACAGGAAGTCGATCAATTAACGAAGACGACCAGGTCACTACATGCTGACCTTGTCACACAGCAATCGATCTCAGGTGTGTTTGTTATCATCCCAACGTACGCCTCTCCCTGACCCGTTTTCTGTGCCCGTGACACAAAATAGCTGACCGCGAGCGAGCCATCCAAGAGCTACGTGACTCAATTCGCGCCCATGAGAAGAAGCACGAGTGCGAAAGGTTGTATACCCAGGGTCACATATACGATGCTGCACAGCGTCTCGTCGAGATTGCGAGCGAAATGACAATGACAGAGAATCTGAAGCAAAACAAATTACTCGTCGATTGGCTCAATGGTCTGTTTCTCCAACACGTCATAGGAGAACATGCTCAATCCCTGTCATCAGAATTCACGGACAAATGCTTGTCAAAGCTTCGGAAAATGGGAGATGAGGCATCGAGTACGTGGAAGCATGACGAGGCACTGTCAGCCTACTCCACTATATTACTGCTCTCTCCCTCGCCTCCGGAAGGTGTATTGACGGGATGGGCGAGAATTGCACTCGTTCGTTACTCAACAAATGGGACATTGGGTGCTGCAGGCAACATGTACTTCATGTGGTTGTTTAGGACACTTGTTTTTTATTTTTATTCTTTTTTTTGAATCCATTTCCGTCCTTGTGATTCTACATTACTCTATGTAGGACAATCTAGACTAGGTATGAAGGGGCCCTGTGCCCCGCCGCTTCCCCGGTTCTGCGAATGCACCGCCGGGCCAAGCTTAAGGGCCCCAACGGTCCCGTCGTTCTCTCCGACGGTTTTAGACGCACGAACTGACAGGACACTTGTTTGTCGGACGAAACGGTGGAGGTGGTGCTGGGTACTCGTTGACGGTTGAACGCTATCACATTGCCGCGCGCAGTGAGAGATGGAAAACATGAAAGTGTTGGTTTCATGAACAGATACTACGTCCTCTAGTACGACGTGAAGGCATCGAGGTCGACCTTTCCGCGAGATCTCGGCGAACGAAACCGCAATCGCAAGCGAAACCTGGAATAGACCCATTTCCACGTTCAGAAATTACAATAGATCGATCACAACCCTAACACTACAAATATTTCGATCCAGACACCGGAAACGCGTCCATACAGACCTCCTCATTCCCACGAATTGATGCTTTCAATACATGTACCAGGTAAATCGCTTCGGGGGAAAGAGTGTATACTAGTAGTGCATGTGTACTAGGAACACGAATGACTGGAAATGCTATGTATACGACGGGATGGGCGAAAAATGAAGGTTTCCGGCCCGAGACTGTGCCCGATCTGTCGAGTCAAGCGAGCTGTGGGGATGGGACGCCGAACAGCAAAGCTTGCGCCTCGACGGAAGTCGAGCAGAACGGTCTCGGACAAATCTAAGGGCGAGGGATTTGGACGGGGGCTGTGAGGGGTGTGGTGGGTGTGTGCGCAAAGATCGACTAAGCTAATGAGCAGAGCTGCGAGGCTGCCGAGGTAGGCAAGGGGCAGTGAAGTGGACAAGAGCAAGATGCGCCCACTTCGCTAGACTAAACCTTCCGCGCGGCTCGTTCGCCTTGCCTAGGCTACCAACTTGCAGACCTCATATGCCTCGAGGCCATCACAGCCTGCGCGTCTTGACGTTCTACCTGCTGTACATACTTATAAATTTTGGGCTTGGGACTCAGAGTCACTAAGACCAACTACCAGCAGCGCGACATCCGAATGGTGAACCCCGTCACCCCTGCTCCCAGTAGTCAAGGTCGAACAAACAATGCCATCCACGTCAACGTTGAGGGAAAGCGAGTCCCTGCGCGCCCGAGCCCCGCTTGGACCCGCTTCGTCTGCTTCTCGGACACCCACGCGCAATTACCGCGTTTCACCTGGGGACGTACTCTTGCACACGGTGGACGGTTTGAGATACGACACGAGCTTGTACAACGATTGCCTATGCATGCTGGAACCTGTCGCCAAAACAGAGGGAAATGGCACACTCGCACCTTCACGAGATGGTCAAACGACGTGAGCCACTCTATCGTCGCCGCCAACTGCGACGGATGCAGTTCTCTCGCACAATTCGCCGCGGGACAAGAGGATAAAGTGACGCTGTCATACGGTAAACTGTCCCGAGATTTAAAACGAAGAACAAAGGAGACGTCAACTCATTCGGAGCATGGGTAGTATGTGAACAACGGGCGATCCGTCCTTGAAGTTTGATCTCTGTTGGTCGCGGAATCGTCAAGTCGTCTTGTGTGGTACGACTTTCCATGCTGCGCCCAACGCATCACATCTCGAATTCGTTGAAGAAGGCAATTACTTATATGTTGCCTGTGAGGATGGCGTGAGTGATCGCTGTCGCTGATATGAGCTTCACTAACGATAGGAATGATTAATGGTCTGGTGACCGTGCGTATAATCTGTCGAAGTTATACCATTCGTGAATGAGTTCGTGCTCTCTGACCGGCCACTACTAAGGGGACCAGGGCATTCGAGCCAGTCAGCACTGGGACTGACACGAGTGCCATATGAAAGAGCATCGATCGAGAACTGGTCTTGTCCGGGAGCGGAGAGGTGCGAGCTGATATATTTTGCTGTGAGATGGGTAAGTTTGTTTCGAACTATACACGGGAACGCAGACATGATTATTCATTAATATTGTCAATTATCATATGAGATGTGTTTTCAAGAACGTGCCTAGATAGCACCCAGATGCATCTACCCCTTTTGCAACAGGTTCGTATCACCCATCGTTTCTCACTTCTTTCTGGATGTGTCCTCTTGAATGTCGAATATGCCTCACACTGGTTTTTCAATCATAACTAAGGTGTGTGGAAATGCGTGCTGAGAGCGCGTGTCTGAGCGGGCGACGTGTCCCCTGGTGTTCAAGGGTCAGTACATTTGGAGCACGTAATCGGAGGAGGACCAACGGTGGTGTACGATAGGGAAGATTTGCACCAGTCAAAGTTGGCCTGGAATCACTTCGCTAGCTCATTGTTCTGTGAAATAACAATCAGATAGTGACGCGGAAGCATAGCTCCATGGACGCGAACATCTGACGAAAAATGTCGAAACGAGATGAGAGAAACTGTCCCCAGAATCCTCGACTGATAGGTGGGGTATCATGATTAGATACCGCGATAGCGATGTTATGTACACATAAAGGCGAGCGAGATATCAATGAAAGCGAGCGCCCAGGGCCCAGGGCACCTGCGTGAGAGCGGATAAGCTTGCACGTGTTGCGAGGCGATGAAGGCGTGCTGTGACTGAATGACAAAATATTCTGTGTCTTTGTACCTGACCCAGTATGATTGACAAGTCGCGTTCAAGGAAGATGGATGGTGAGTCATCGGCAAGGCCATCGATGAACGTCGCTGACGAGAGAAACAGAGCCGAGTAGGGCGGACAGCCCACTTCCCTTGGACGGTGGTCAGCAGGTGCAAACATCGGCGACAACGAAAGAGAGTTACTGATCGTGACACAGGAATTGAAAGGAAAAAGCTCCTCCTCCAATGTCGCACCTGACGCGGATTCAATTGAAATCGTTGCTCAAGGTCTGATATATTCGGTGGCTTTCCTTGCTGATGGGAAGCATGTCGTGAGCGCAGGATATGGAGGGAAGATTCGAAAATGGCGAGTGGAAGATGGCAAGGAGGTGGGGAAGCCAATGGATGCTGGGAGTTCAGTTTTTGACCTGGCAGTCACACAAGATGGCGAATGGATCGTGTGTGGGACGAAGAGTGGTCAAGTAAACGTCTGGAATGCCAAAACCCACAAAAAGGTGACGGAATTCAAAACATGGATGAATGCGGTGGACGTTTCAGCAAATGGGACGAAAATCGCAACAGGATCGTGGGACAATACGCTCAGTGTCTGGTCGTGTTCTAATGGCCAGCGACTTCTTGGCCCATTGAGACACAGCCATGTTGTGGTCGCGGTAAAGTTCTCTCCCGACGGACGACGCATCGCTACTGCCACGTCTCTCCATTCCGTTCGCATCTACGACGGGAGCAACGTCCTCGCAGACTTTCCAATTGGGGTTAACTCATGTTTCAACGGATCCCTCGCCTGGGTCAGCGACTCCAACCGCCTCTTTGCCTTGTCCAAAGACGGCAACATTCACTCTCTCGACGTGTCCGCCAAGAAAACGCTCGCAAAATGGCGCATCCACAGCGACAACAATCCCAGCTGTATTGCATTGGCATGCAACGACACAATCATCGCAGCCTCTACTAATTCGTCGGTCTCACTCTGGGACGCTAAGACACATCAACAAATCGGGGACGTCATCCACAACTCCCACCTCATCTCGTCCATGGCCATTTCGCCAAGCTACGTCATTGCGACCGCTGGAAACAAGGCAATCACGCTGCGAAATCTTTGTACCATCCTTCCCTCACCCTACCGCGACAATGTGAGTAACGCTGCTCGTGTGAGATCACGTCCTGATCATTTTGTCCTTTGTTGCTCCAGGTGCGCTTGGAACCAGAAATCCGTCGCTTGAAGTTTGAAAAACCAGGCATTGACGACATACATATGGCTCTCCGTGCTAGTGATACCCGTCGAGGTGTGCTTATTATTTGAATCACTCCGCTGCGCTAATACTCATTTCCACCAGAGGTAGATGAAGCAAATTTGGAGAAAACTGTTCAAGGACTGCGTAACCAGCTTGCTATGTCCAATCAGAAAAAGGAAACCCTCAAAGAAAGTTCAGGTACGTTCTCTCCGCCATCAATACAACGTTGTTGACAGTCTCATCTATTAGATCGCAAAATTAATCATCTCCGCGAAACCGTTCAAGAACTCGACCGCACGCTTGCCACCTCCAAACAGGAAGTCGATCAATTGACCAAGACGACCAGGTCACTACACGCTGACCTTGACACGGAGAAAGCGAGCTCAGGTGTGTTTGTTAACTTCCAAACGCACGCCTCTCCCTGACTCGTTGTCTGTGCCCATGGCACAAAAATAGCTGACCGCGAGCGAGCCGTCCAAGAGCTACGTGACGTGCTTCGTGCTCATGAGAAGAAGCACGAGTGCGAAAGGTTGTATGCCCAGGGTCACATATACAATGCTGTACAGTGTCTCCTCGAAATTGCGAGCGCAATGACAGAGAATCTGAAGGAAAACAAAACAATCGTCGACTGGCTCAAAGGTGAGTTTCTCCAACACATCAAACGAGAATATGTTCAATCCCTGCCATCAGAATTCACGGATAAATGCTTGTCAGATCTTCGGACAATGGGAGATGAGGCATCGAGTACGTGGAAGCAGGACGAGGCACTGTCAGCCTACTCCACTATATTATTGCTCACTCCCTCGCCTCCGGAGGATGTACTGACGGGATGGGCGAGAATGGCACTCATTCGTTACTCAACGAGTGAGGCATTGGGTGCCGCAAGCAAGGTATATTCCATGTGGTTGTTTAGAACGGCTTGTTGACTTGTTTCGTTCAGCTCAAAGTTACTAAATTTCATGCTTACCGTGCGATTTGTGAGGTTCTCAAAGATGACGATCGTGTTACAGAGGGGATTGAATGTTTCCAAAATATGAAAGGCGAGCTATCGCAGGAGACGACTGGCCAAGATGAACGATCACAATGGGAATCGAGTGAGTACCCACTATGATACTGAGACTTGGCTAAAAGTTTTCCAAGGTTTTCAGCGACGCTATATCGAGAAGCTGGAAAAGGGGGGTGATGAAGCGAAGACCGCGAAGGACCACCACGCTGCAATCGGATCCTACTCAAGTGCACTCTCACTTGACCCGGAAAACATCAACGACATCATAGTCAAATGCTGCAAGGCGCGAGTAGGGTATCTGGAGGACGAACTGAGCACTGCTACTATGGTATGAGTTAACTCATGCGTCCTGTCAGGTTGATGGCATTGACGATACGACCAGGATATTGAACACAACCCATTGTGCTACAGAGGATACAAAAGGAAACATGCTGTATTACATACCATGGGGCGCTACGAGGAGGCATTCAATGCATTCGAGATGATGATGGCGAGCATGGAGACATCACCTGACCCACAAATTCGGGGTGAGCCTGTATTGTTCATATTGCACAGACGTCATGGGTTGATTTTGTGTTGATAATAGACCTTCGGAGAGGATACCTCGATACCACTCCACTGATCCGAAAAGTCGTCGAACAGACAACGCGTGTCATTCCCCATGTTCTCATCGACACCACCACTGGTCGTCTCTATGATAAAACAATGCAACAGGCAGCCTTCGAGGAGTGTTCCATGTTCAATGAGTTGCGGTCGTCCATGATTATCCGCGATCGGCTCGACCATGCGCGTATCGAGCAGGAGGTGGAAAGGTTTTATGAATATGTGATGTTCTCGCACAGGTGGCAGCCCCCCGAACCATCGTTTCAAATGGTCGAGCATACCCTAATCTATGGACTCCCTGCATCCCCCGCGAACAACAAACTCATCAACTTTTGCAAGCTCGTGCAGTCTCGCCACTTCCGGTGGGCATGGAGTGACACATGCTGTGTCAACCAGAGCGACAAGGGAGTTCAGCAAGAATCAGTTGTCGCCATGTTTCAGTGGTATCGTCGCGCGGCGCTCACAATCATCCATCTTCTCGATGTCCACTCCAGATCGCAGAAGAAGGGCTCTCTGTGGAAGAGTATTTGGAACACTCGTGGCTGGACATACCAAGAGTACGTCGCGTCGAAGGTCGTACAATTCTATACGGAAGATTGGAAGCCATACCTTGATCTCGACATGTTCAATCACAAGGAATCATCCCTAATCCTCTCCGAGATGGAACAGGCAACCAATTTTGCTAGTCAGGCCCTTGCTACGCTTCAGCCAGGTCTGACGAGGGCGCGCGAGAAGTTGTATTTGGCTTCCAATCGCGAGACGACACGGGTAGAAGATATTGCATACTCGTTGTTTGGTATCTTTGATGTCGCACTCCCGGTCATATATGGTGAGGGCACGCGAGCAGTCAGTCGTTTCTTGGAACACATCCTCACCCGGTCTGACACTGTCACGATTCTTGCCTGGACTGGAATCTCAGGCAGTAACCACAGCTACCTCCCTTTGGATCTCACCGTTTATGATCAAGTCGTCCCCCCGCACGTTCCCCAACCAATCGAGACTGCCAAGATGGATAGTGTCATCAAGGCCTTGCATCGGTCGTTGCCTGATCCTTCCTTGTCTCGTCGGCTGTACGAACAGCTATACAATCTCCCACCTGTATCACTGTTCGCCGGTCGACTGCGACTTTCTGGTCTCGTTTTCCCTCTCAACGAACTTGAACGTCTCCCAGAACATGATTCCGACACTTTCCTTCCTGTCTATCACGCGATAACGCCCGCTCTTGGTGAGGTGCGAATCGAGACCAAGGACAACTTGGTAGGGATGGAGGGATTGGTGCTGATTCATCCGTGGATCAGCCCTCTTATCGACGAGGATTTCTCTGGCATCACTTCTCCATTTGATTTAGCTGCGCGTGCACTGCGGCTTGTCGCTCGGCTCAGACAGCCATTCGGTGGGCTGTTACTCGCCTCTGAGAGTCGCGTGCAGTGCAAGCGTGTTGCGACGGACTGTTTCATCAGGGTTCAGATCCGGGCGGAGACGCCGTTGGAGGAATTGATGGATAGTATTCGTACAGTCGATGTTCAGTAGCTCCAATAGCATCGGATGGCGTAGATAACGACCTCTGGGATTTTTCTTTTGTCAATCTCGTGCTTCTATACCATTGAATACATAATTATTCTGCCTGGATTAATCGTACGGTGGAGGAAAGTCGTCTTTTTCTTAGGGAACAAGTTTGACTTGCTGTTCTCATATGACTCGAGGCCATCACAGCATGTATAACTTGACGTTCCACCTGCTGTGCAACGGTCCAGCTTGAATTAGGTATATGTTTCCTTTGAGGATGGCGTCACAGAGCGATCGTCGTTCAAATTTTCGATCATCATACGGAACGTGTTCTCAAGAACGTGCCTAGAAACCGTGCCGGTGTATATGACTCTTTCATACCAGATCCTGCATTACATACCGTTTCTCAGTTCCGTGCTCTGTGTCCTCTAGAACGTCGAACATGCGTCATACCGGCGGTTCCATCTTGAGGTCGTCGTTAAAAGGAGGAGGGTAGTGAAAACAAGCGCGTGTCGAGTTTGAGCGGGTGACGTATATTCGGAGCACGCAATCGGACGGAAGATCAACAGAGGCGTACGCCATGGAAGAATTGTCTCTTGAGTGCACAAGTGGCTCTACACCCCGAGGAATCGCGTTGCTAGCTCAGTTCCGCGAGATGATGATAATCAGATAGTGAGGCCAGGAGACCTTATCCGACGAAAGATGTCGAAATGAAATGAGAGAAACTGTCCTCGAAATCTTTGATCGACAGGTGCGTTATCTTGCTTGGACCGTCGAGAATCGAGAGAAAAAGGACTATATAATAGCGATGGCACGTGCGCATGAAGGCGAGCGCTTATGACACAGGATGAGCGTGCACGTGTAGACGAGGCGGTGAAGGCATGCTGTAGCCTGTGAGTGAACGACAAGACATTCTCTTTGTACCTAACCCAGCATGTTTTCCAAGTTGCGCTCAAGGGAGAAGAAAGGTGAGTAGAACGTAGGCAAGGCCATCGATGAACGGCGCTGACGAGAGCAACAGAGCGGAGTAGTGCGGACAGCCCACTTCCCTCGGACGGTGCCAGTGGTCAGCAGGCGCAAACATCGGCAACCAACGAAAGTGAGTTACTAGAGGATACTCAGGCATTGAATGGATCCAATGTCGCAACTGACGCGAATGCAATCGAAGTCAAGACTCAAGATAACGTATATTCGGTCGCTGTTCTTGCTGATGGGAAGTATGTAGTGAGCGGGAGGAGGGAAAGGAAGATTCGACAATGGCGAGTGGAGGAAGGCAAGGAGGTGGGGAAGCCAATGGATGCTGGAAGTTTGATTTGTGACCTGGCAGTTACACAAGATGGCACTGGCCCGGGGTGGATCGTGTGTGGGACGAAGAGTGGTCAAGTGATCGTCTGGAATGCGAAAACCCAAGAAAATGTGGTCGAGTTCAAGGCACACGACGGGCCGGTGCCAGTGCGTGCGGTGGACGTTTCAGCAGATTCGGAACGAAAATTGCGACAGGATCGAATGACTGGACGTTCAATGTCTTGTCGTTTCCTGATAGCCGCTGGCAGCGCCTCCTCGGCCCATTCAAACACGACCACTGGTTGGCTGCAGTAAAGTTCTCTCCCGACGGACGACACATCGCTACTGCCACGTGTTACGTCGATTCTGTTCGTATCTACGACGGCAGCAACGTCCTCGCAGACTTTGCAATCGAAGTCAGCTCGGGTAACAACGAATCCCTCGCCTGGGCAAGCGACTCCAAATGCCTCTTTGCCTTGTCCAAAGACGGCAACATTCACTCTCTCGACATGTCCACAAGGAAGACGCTCGCAAAATGGCGCATTCCGAACAGCCACGGGGTACCAAGGTGTATCGCACTCGCATGCAACGACACAGTCATCGCAACCTCCGCCAATTCGTGGCTGTCACTATGGAACACCAAGACACATCAACAAATTGGGAATATCATCCACCATTCCTATGTCATTTACTCCATGGCCATCTCACCAAGCTACGACATTGTGCCGGTTGCAGAATCTCTCTGACATCCTTCCCTCACCCTACCACAACAATGTGAGTACACTACTGGTGTGAGACCATGTCGTTATTGATTTATCCTTTCCACAGGTACTCTTCGAGCGCAAAATCCGTCGTATGAAGATTGATAAACCGGATATTTACGAGTTGGTTATGGCTCTCCGTACTAGTGATGCCCGTCAAAGTGTGCTTATTATTTGAATGACTCCGCTGTGCTGATATTCATTTCCACCAGAGGTCGATGTAGCAAATCTCGAGAAAACTGTTCAAGAATTGCGTAGCCAGCTTGCTATGTCCAACCAGGAAAAGGAAACCCGCAACAAAAGTTCAGGTACATTCTCTCCACCATCAATACAACGTCGTTGACAGTCTCATCCATTAGATCGCAAAATTAACCATCTCCGCGAAACCGTTCAGGAATTCGACCGCGCGCTCTCCACCTCCCAACAGGAAGTCGATCAATTAACCAAGGCGAACAGGTCACTGCACGCTGACCTTGACATGCAGAAAGCGAGCTCATGTGTGTTTTTATCATCCCAACATGTGTCTCTCCCTGACCCGTTGTCTGTGCCCATGGCACAATGCGCTAATATTCATTTCCACCAGAGGTCGATGTAGCAAACCTCAAGAAAACTGTTCGAGAACTGTGTAGCCAGCTTGCCATGTCCAATCTGGAAAAGGAAACCCGCAAGGAAATTTCAGGTACGTTCTCTCCGCCATCAACACAACATCATTGACAGTCTCATTAGATCACAATATTAACCATCTCCGCGAAAACGTTCAGGAACTCGACCGCGCGCTTGCCTCCTCCCAAAAGGAAGTTGATAAATTAACCAAGACGACCAGGTCACTACACGCTGACCTTGACACGCAGCAAGCGAGCTTAGGTATGTTTGTTATCATCCCAACATATGTCTCTCCCTGACCCGTTTTCTGTGCCCATGGTACAAAAATAGCTGACCGCGAGCGAGCCGTCCAAGAACTACGTGACGCCCTTCGTGCCCATGAGAAGAAGCACGAGTGTGAAAGGTTGTATGCCCAGGGTCACATATATGATGCTGCACAGCGTCTCCTCGAGATTGCGAGCGCAATGACAGAGAATCCGAAGCAAAATAAATTAATCGTCGACTGGCTCAAAGGTCAGTTTCTCCAACACATCATAGGAAAATATGTTCAATCCCTACCATCAGAATTCACAACCAAATGCTTATCTGAGCTTCGGACAATGGGAGATGAAGCATCGAGTGCCAAGAAACACGACGAGGCACTGTCAGCCTACTCCACTATACTGTTGCTCACACCATCGCCTCCGGAGGGTGTATTGATGGGATGGGCGAGAATGGCACTCTTTCGTTACTCAACGAGTGAGGCATTGGGTGCCGCAAACAAGGTATAGTTCATGTGGTTGTTTATAACAGCTTGTTGACTCGTTCCGTTCAGCTCAAAGTTACAAAATTTCAGGCTTACCGTACGATCTGTGAGGTTCTCAAAGACGACGATCGTGTTACGGAGGCAATTGAATGTTTCCAAAACATGAAGGGTGAGCTATCGCAGGAAACGACTGGCCCGGATGAACGATCGCAATGGAAATTGAGTGAGTACCCGCTATGACTCTAAGACTTGGCTGAAAGTCTCCCAAGATTTTCGACGATGTTGTATCGAGAAGCTGGAAAAGGGGGGCGATGAAGCGAAGACCGCGAAGAACCACCACGCTGCAATCGGATCCTACTCAAGCGCACTCTCACTTGACCCTGAAAACATCAATGACATCATAGTCAAATGCTGCAAGGCGCGAGTAGGGTATCTGGAGGACGAACTGAGCACTGCTACTATGGTATGAATTAACTCATGCGTCCTGTCAAGTTGATGGCATTGACGATACGACCAGGATATTGAACACAACCCATTGTGCTACAGAGGATACAAAAGGAAACATGCTGTATTACATACCATGGGGCGCTACGAGGAGGCATTCGATACATTCAAGATGATGATGTCAAGCATGGAGACATCACCTGACCCACAAATTCGGGGTGAGTCTGTCTTGTTCATATTGCAAACACGACTTGGGTTGATTCTGTGTTGATAATAGACCTCCGGAGAGGATACCTCGATGCCACTCCAATGATCCAAAACATCGTTGAACAGACAATGCGTGTCATTCCCCATGTTCTCATCGACACCACCACCGGTCATCTCTATGATAAGACAATGCAAAAGGCGGCTTTTGAGGAGTGCTTCATGTTCAATCAGTTGCGGGCTTCCATCATTACCCGCGATCGACTCGACTGTGCACGCATCGAGCAGGAGGTGGAGAAGTTTTATGAATATGTGATGTTCTCGCACAGATGGCAGCCACCCGAGCCATCGTTTCAAATGATCGAGGATGCCCTAATCTATGGACTCCCTGCATCCCCCGCGAACGACAAACTTATCAACTTCTGCAAGCTCGTGCAGTCTCGCCACTTCCGGTGGGCATGGAGTGACACATGCTGTGTCAACCAGAGCGACAAGGGAGTTCAGCAAGAATCTGTTGTCGCCATGTTTCAGTGGTATCGTCGCGCGGCGCTCACAATTATCCATCTTCTCGGTGTCCACTCTGGCAGATCGCAGAAGAAGGGCTCTCTGTGGAAGAGTATTTGGAACACTCGTGGCTGGACATACCAAGAGTACGTCGCATCGAAGGTCGTACAATTCTATACGGAAGATTGGAAGCCATACCTTGATCTCGACATGTTCAATCACAAGGAATCACCCCTGATCCTCTCCGAGATGGAACAGGCAACCAATTTTGCTACCCAAGCCCTTGCTACGCTTCAGCCAGGGCTGACGAGGGCGCGCGAGAAGTTATACTTGGCTTCGAAACGCGAAACGACACGGGTGGAAGATATTGCATACTCGTTGTTTGGTATCTTTGATGTCGCACTCCCGGTCATATATGGCGAGGGCAAGCGAGCAATCAGTCGTCTCTTGGAACACATCCTCATGCGGTCTGACACTGTCACGATTCTCGCCTGGACTGGAATCTCAGGCAGTAACCACAGCTACCTCCCTTTGGATCTCGCCGTTTATGATCAAGTCGTTCCCCCGCACGTTCCTCAATCAATCGAGACTGCCAAGATTGATAGTGTCATCAAGGCCTTGCATCGGTCATTGCCTGATCCTTCCTTGTCTCATCAGCTGTACGAGCAGCTATATAATCTCCCACCTGTGTCACTGGTCGCCGGTCGACTGCGACTTTCTGGTCTCGTTTTCCCTCTCAACAAACTCCAGCGTCTCCCAGAACATGATTCCGACACTTTCCTTCCTGTCTATCGCGCGATAACGGACGCTCTTGGTGATGTGCGGATCACGACTAAGGACAACTTGGTAGAGATGGAGGGATTGGTGTTGATTCATCCGTGGATCAGCCCTCTCATCGACGAGGATTTCTTGGGCATCAGTTCTCGATTTGATCTAGCTGCGCGTGCACTGCGACTTGTCGCTCGGCTCAGACAGCCGTTCGGTGGGCTGTTACTCGCCTCGGAGAGTCGCGTGCAGTACAAACGTGTGGCGACGGACTGTTTCATCAAGGTTCAGATCCGGGCACTGACGCCGTTGGAGGAATTGATGGATAGTATTCGTACAGTCGACGTGCAGTAGTTCCGATCATAAGTTGGCGTAGAACACGACTTCTGGGATTTATTTTAGTCAATAGTATAATCGCGCTTCTTACACCCACAAGCGAATGCGGAAAGTCGGTGGTCTTCATAGTGAACAGGTTTGACTCGCAGTTCTCATATGCCTGCGGCCACAGTCTAAACCTGTGTAACTTCCACCTGCTGTGCCTCTCACGAACTTATAACTTTGGGGCTTAGAACTCAGAGTTACCAAGACCAACCAACAGCGCGACATCCGAATGACCCCCGCCGCCCCCGCTCCCAGTAGTCAAGGTCGAGCAAACTATGCCATCCACGTTGACGTCGAGGGAAAGCGACTTCCCGCGCACCCGGGCCCCGCTTGGACCCGCTTCGTCTGCATCTCGGATACCCACTCGCGCAAGTACCGCGTTCCACCTGGGGACGTGCTCTTGCACGCTGGCGATCTGAGCAGTTGGGGGCATCCGTCGCAGATGACGACGACGATAGAGTGGCTCAAGTCGTTTGACCATCCCGTGAAGGTGTGAGTGTTGTTTCTGTTGTGGCACAGTGGTTACGTGACCTTGGTGCTCACGAGCTTCGTAGTATCGTCGCAGGGAATCATGACGTGCGTCGTTGGGCCTAACGACCCAGTTGAATATATTAACGATGGCGGTAGCTGTGTCTAGATCAGAAATGGGGTGAACATGGCGATTGGGGATTGGATTCTCATGTTGGTTCGCCTTCATTAATGCAAGAAGCTCTGACGATCGGATGCCGACAGGTAATCGAACAGACTCGAGCGTATGTCCGCAGCCAAGCGGCGTTCGGAATGCATTACCTCGAGCACGAGCCATTACACATCACTGCGCCGACGGGTAGGGTTTGGAAAGTGTACGGGTCGCCAGTGAGTGCCTTTCTCATCACGATGTTGTACACTTGATCAACTATCATTCAAGGCAGCCCCACTCTTCGTTCAAGGTTCCTTTCAGTACGAGTCTGCAAAGGAAGCCAAAGGTGTGTTGATTGTCCATACGTCATGGTCTCGTCTAATGGTACATCTCCAGCGATATACGCTAGGATACCCAGTGATACTGAGATTCTGATTACCCACACCCCGCCATATCGGACGCTCGACAAGACTAGAAGAGGGAAAGATGCAGGATGCGAGACACTTTCCTCCAGGGTAAACGAGCTGAAGCATTGTCGCATGCACGTCTTTGGTCACATCCACGAGGCTGCGGGATATTGTGTCGACAAGGTAGTAGGCATGGAAGTACCGCGTGTATCGGTGAACGCAGCCATTGAACGGAGTGGGTCAGCAATCGTGGTCGACCTACAGAACTAGGTATCACATGTATTCTTTCAACACACTCATGAGTATTACAGCGACGATAGACATAAATAAGATGGACCTATACTGCAACTTTGCCCTTCTTCGCGACCTTGATGCCCAGCTTGGATTTCAGATTAGGTTTGGGTTTCTTCGCAGACGGTGCGGCAGTGGCGGTCTTTGAGTTGATCAGTTCGCGCGTGGAATCTGGAAGCAGGGCGTAGAGGTCAGGCTCTATGTCCCCGGCTTTCCGTTTGACGGTGACGGGTTGCGAAGTCAATGCTTCGGGTTGCGATGATGAGCTTGAGCCCGAAGACTGGCCGACTAGGGGAGCTGGCGTGGTCACTTTTGAGAAAACGTCTCGTACGAGCTTCTCGTCTTCCTCCTCCTCTTCTCTTCGTCGCTGTTCTTCCTCTGTTTCCAAATCCTCCACTCGTATGTTGGCAACCAAATCGACAGCGTGTCCCACCCGCTCGTTTCTAGCATTCCTGGCGCGGATATCTTGTAGGGCGTCGAGTATGTCCATCTCCCGCTTTGCATCGACCGTTCGATTCTCGAGCGCTTTCATGGGATTGTTCTCTTCTTCTTCTAGCCGTGCGAGACGATCCTCTTCCTCCTCCTCCTTTTCATCTCTCCACGGCTCAAAGTTGCGCGATGCACCGTGTTCTGCAGTGTAGTCGGTATTCTTTGGGTCGGTTTTGAACGTGATTTCTGCAGAACATAGGGTACTGGAGACGTAGTGAGCAGATAAGTTAGAATGATGACCAGGATAGCACTTGCCATTTGATGTAGAATCGAAAGATCTTGATGCCATAGTAATCCTCCCCGTCGACGGTCTCTTTGCGAGCATTGAACTTTTTGCCCTTGTAAATGTACTCTCCACAGGTGTTACATCGCCTATATATGCTGTTAGTGAAAGAAGAAGGATAAGTGATAAGAAACACTTGCATAGAGAATGGCGCCATGAGACGAACGACCTGCTGCGAGTTCTTTGGACCCCTTCTTCGGGGAATGAGCGAGGGGTCAAAATCCGGGGGGAAGTACTTGTTCAATACTATTCTGTTGTCAGCGATATATTGATGTTTATTCGAATACACACTAACCTTTTCGTTCAGACATGGTTGTGCTGAGAGGCGGGTGTGCTGACTAATGGACGCCCTCTGATGAACGCGTTCGTAAATTTCCGACGTACGCTCCTTACAACGACCTCGCGCGTGGCCACGTCGCTGTACAAGGCAAAATGGCAGTACAACTCAACAAGACCCTCATCAACGCTCGTCTAAAGAGCATATACGACGGTTGGAACGTGCGCATGTTGTTTCTTTCGTGTCCCTAACTCACATAACGTTGCGCGATTTCCAGAGTGCGGGCGTCAACGATGACATGGGCTCGGTGGCAAACGCAGACGCACTTTTGTTGCTGTCTGGGGACCCAGCGGCCGAAGACGAGCCTGTCCGGAAGGGCACGGCGTTTCAAGTGAGTGAGTTGGACATACTGGCGAAATTGTCAACTTGACGGGCTCTCGCACAGACGTGGCTACTAGGCTTCGAATTCCCCTCTACTTTTATGCTTTTCGACAAGGAGAGGCTACTCTTTTTGTGTTCGGCAAGTAAAGGTACGCACAGGACCCGGATGCACCGCGTCGTCGTTCTAACAATGCCTTTTCAATGTCGCAGCCAAAGTTTTACAACAGATACAAGATGGGAGCCCGCCGGTGCCGATCGAGATCTTGATTCAAGCCAAGGCGAAAGAAGCGTCGACGAATGCCCTGCCCAAGTTCATCGAGGCCTATTCAAAGTATACACGCGTCGCCACGCTCATCAAAGAAACCTATCATGGAAAATTGATCACTGAATGGAATCAGGGTATAGACAGCCTCAAGAACAAACCTGAACAAGTTGACATGGCCCCGGCACTATCCACCGTCATGTCGGTCAAGGATGAAGACGAACTAGTGAGCACCGACTACTACGGAGTGATGTTTAATTCTCATGTTGCTCTGCCAGAAAATCATCCGCACGGCTGCAAACCTGACATCGACACTGCTCATTCACCACATCGTACTCAAGCTCGAGACCATTCTAGACAAAGAAGCCAAGATCACGCATGAACAATTTGCTGGTCAAATTGAGTCTCGGATTGGAACGGGGGATGGGGAGGGTGCAAAAGGTCCCGATATGAAAGTGTGGAGCAAGGGACGTGGGCTGAGTGACGTGCGTCTCCGCTGTTATCGCGCATCTCCGTGCTTTACTCATGGAATACCATTCTAGATCGACTGGGGGGCGACCGAGTTCTGTTATACCCCTATCGTCCAATCTCGGTCTACAAGCACCGGCTACGACCTTCGCTCGACTGCCGAATCGTCGACGGACTTGATTGCTCACAAGGGCGTGTTCGTCATCGCTGTTGGGTTGCGTTACAAGGGCTATTGTGCAAACCTCGGACGTAGTATCATCGTTGATCCCTCAAAGGTTAGTAATAGGCCTTTACCTTGTGCACTACTGTGCCTGACTCGCTGCACAGGAACAAGAAGAGATTTATAATCTCTTGGTCTCATTACAGTCCGAGGTCGTGCGGGAAATGAAGGAGGGAAAGACACTGCGCGACATGTATCAATTTGGTGTGGAATATGTTCGGACTAAGAAGCCAGACTTGGAGAAAAACTTTGTCAAGAACCTGGGTTCAGTGGTACGCTTATGACATTCAATGTTCCGTAAGCTTACTGATTAGGTTGTAGATTGGCATCGAATTCAGAGATTCAGCGTACCTTCTCTCACCCAAAAATGGACGCCGACTCAAGGCGAACATGGTGTTCAACTTGGTGCTGGGATTCACTGATCTCGTAGATGAGTCTGGAAAGAAGTGAGCCTTCCTTCTTAAAATTTCCGGTGTTCATGTTATGACCATCTGTGTAGGTACGCACTGCACCTCGTCGATACTGTCCGTGTCGGGACCGACAAGGCAACGTTCCTCACTGATGGTGTTAAATCACCAAAAGAGACACTCTTCTTCCTGAACACGGCCGACGATGAAGACGAAAAACCGTCGAAAGTTACCAAGGCACCTCCACCGACGAAACCCATCCCCAACGGTTCGCCTGCCAAGAACAAGACCGTTGGCGGAAAAGTATTGCGCAACAAGACACGCAGCGCCGCTCAAGAGGAGGTGTTACAGACGACCGTAGCTAGAATCAGGGAGCACCAAGCGGATCTCCACGCAAACTTGCAGGATGCCGGTCTTGCAAAGTATTCGGAGGAAGGGGGTGGGTCCGGTGAGAAGGAGGGGAAAGGATGGAAGCGATTCCTGAGTTACAAGGGTGAAGGCGCTTTGCCCAAGGAAGCGGAAACCCTCCGGGTGAGTGATCGAACATATGTCGTACCTCGGACATCCCTGTTGATACAAGTCAAAGATATTCGTCGATCGCAAAGCCCAAACTATCATTCTGCCTATGCACGGGTTTGCGGTGCCCTTCCATATCAACGCCATAAAAAATGTCAGCAAGAACGACGAGGGCGACTATACGTATCTTCGCATTAATTTCCAGACGCCCGGCCAACTCGCCGGAAAGAAGGACGAGACTGTATGCGCCCCGTTCTTCCTTGTATCGAGACCAGCTGACGCGTCATCATATACCTAGCCCTTTGAAGATCCCGACGCAACATTTGTTCGCTCCGTCACCTACCGTTCGCTAGACGGTCATCGCTTTGACCAAATCTCAAAGCAGATTACAGATCTGAAGAAAGAGGTCAACAAGCGGGAACAACAAAAGAAGGAGATGGCGGACGTCGTCGAGCAAGACGTTCTGGTCGAGCTCAAAGGCAGGAGACCTCATAAGCTTCCCGAAGTGTTCGTACGACCTGCCCTCGACGGAAAACGTTTACCCGGCGAGGTCGAGATTCACCAAAATGGTCTGCGATACCAGTCGCCTATGGGCTCCCAAAAGATCGGTGAGTTGATGGGTGACGAGATGTGCGTAGACCTGCTGATCAGGGTTGATTAGATGTGTTGTTCAGCAACATCAAGCATCTGTTTTTCCAGCCGTGCGATAAGGAGCTGCTTGTGATCGTCCATGTTCACCTCAAAGCACCCATCATGATTGGAAAGAGGAAGGCTCACGTGAGTTAGAGTTGGTGCTTTGTCTATTTCTGATGTTCATGGACCATCATGTAGGACATCCAATTCTTCCGGGAGGCCTCCGACGTTCAGTTTGATGAGACGGGTAACAGAAAGCGGAAGCACCGGTATGGAGATGAGGATGAGATTGAGATGGAACAACAAGAACGAAAACGGCGGCAGATGCTCAACAAGGAGTTTAAGCTCTTTGCGGAGCGAGTCGCAGAAGCTGCTTCGACTTCGGTAGGTTTCGTCCGATTTGCTCTTCCAGACGCTAACTAGAAACGTGAACAGACGGGAGACACTGTCGAAGTCGACATTCCTTTCCGAGAGTTGTCCTTTGAGGGTGTTCCATTCCGAACCAACGGTCGGTTACAACCCAGCACCGAATGTCTGGTCCACCTTATCGAACCACCTTTCCTTGTCGTCACTCTGAACGAAATCGAGATTGCATCTCTGGAACGTGTCCAATTCTCGCTCAAACAGTTCGATCTTGTCTTCATTTTCAAAGACTTTACAAAAACACCGCTTCATATCAACTCGATACCGAGCGCTCAACTAGACGATGTCAAGAATTGGCTAGAGTGGGTTGCTTCCTCGGGTTCGTTTTTTGTGCCTGTACTGATCTGTACGCGGTGTGGCGCATTCAGCTCGGTCGACATTCCGTTGAGCGAGGGTCCTGTCAACTTGAATTGGGGACCGATCATGAAGACGATCAACGAGAGCCCATATGATTTCTTCCAGCAAGGCGGATGGAGTTTCCTGGGTGGTGGTGGCGGTGGTGCGGCGGTGCGTTTCTCATAAGCATTGCATTCGGAGATACTGAACGCGATTTCGTTCTCCAGAGCGATGCCGAGGAGGAATCCGACACTGAATCTGAGTTCGAGGCGGATGCAGAGGATCTCGTTTCTGAGGAAAGCAGTGTCGAGGAGAGCGCGTACGATGGGTCGGACGCGAGCGAGGATTCGGGGAGCGCATCGTTTGACGACGTGAGTGACGATGGTGACGATTGGGATGAGCTCGAGCGCAAAGCGGCCAAGTGTGAGTGTCGTGTTGACGTCTATCTGATGTTTGCTGACGGACCTGTTTTTGCGATACAGCGGACTCGAAGCGGGCAGATGGTGGGAGGGCGCGTGGGGATTCGGACGATTCGGACGACGATGCACCGAAGAAGAAAAAGGGGGCTGCTGCCAAGGGGGGTGCTACCAAGGGTGGCAAGGGCAAGGCGAACGGGAAGCGATGAGCGAGATTCAATGGGTGTGTGCGTGTTGGCCATCCTTCGTTACATTTGTGCATTTTGTTTTTGTTTTTGTTTCTGTTTTGATCAATACTTTTTTCGAGTTGCTAGTATCAGTGATCACGCGCACGGATCTTCGGCCCATCAATTGATCTCGCACATCGTTGCGTGTGTAGCATGTGGACGCTAACCTGTTATGTGTGACGAGTAAAGTCTGTGCATGACTGACACCTGCGGCGTTTCAACCGCTTTCGTTTTTCGACCCACCCTCCACTTCCCAAGACCTCGCGGCCGATTGACCTTTGTGCTCGTTCAGTCCTCTCGCTTGCGGCTTGCTCGAGCCCACCCGTTCTCACTACACGCGTCACCGTAGCGATTCCCATGCTAATTGCCGTCCCCTTAGTTGTAGTGGGGGATCGGGAGGGTGGTCACGATTCAACGAGCACCTAACAAATTGCCCAAATAGACAAAGGCCGAAGAAGTCACCAACTTCTTTTTTTTGAGGTACTTCCAGGTTGGCCAGACCTTGGGTTCTGGCCAAGTTCTGGCCAACCCGGAAGTGGGATCAAGAACTTCCTTCCGAAAACGTGAACGTGTTATGCTCTAAAGATGAATCCACTGACTATCACTGAACAGAGAAGGAAAGGGATAAAGTCTCTTATTTGATCATCTGTGTCCGAGTCGCTCATCCAACGTCTTTGCAGCGCAGACGAGTGCCCGAAAGAGCCTCGCATTCCCACACTACCGAGGGCATCACCCCTCACCCCCTCCCGTCTTCGAGCAGGGAACCTTCCTCCTTACCATTTGTGCACCCCACCAGCAACCAATCTATCATGTCGCCGTGACTCCGTCGGAGACAAGGCAAGGACGCTATCACGTTCTGTAACTGGAAAGTTGGCCACGTCGTAGTGGCAATAACTTGAAGTTCTTCATTGGGCGAGAACTTGACAGTCTGAATGGGCCGAGCAGTCGCTGGCCAGTTGAGAGTGACCAGACTCCGAGTCGCGAGTCCGATGAAATGCACTGTCACCTCATTAAAGTACGCTTTGAACTCGGTCGCCTTCTCTACATTCCACATTGTCACTTAACAATCTTCCGTATGACCATTGACCGTGGATCGTGTTTTTTCCGCAAGCGGAGATGGCGAGAGTGTTCATTGTCAAAAGATTCGATAAGCTATAGATGCACAAATGTCTGAATGATACTACAGGAAGGAGATCGACCTGGGAACTTTCAGGCCCGTAGCGTCTGCTGCCTACATACAAATAAGCATGGCTGTAAACTTCTCATTTGTGCTTTGGACATATCAATAATCACTTGCCGAGTTGCCTTTCCGAGTCAATCGGAAATAGTGACACCGCCATCACTTAGGCGCACACGCTGCATTGATCATACTTTTAAAGTAATGGTTTTCGACGACGGATATCGGCTGTCGGAACATCAGAACAATCATGAATATTCCCATAATGATATGCCATCACCTGATCAGTTTCCACAATCCACCGGACGAGGGCCTCACGAAACAGCTTGTCACTGTATTGACTTGCTTTTTCCTCTTTGAGAGGGGTGGGTTGAAGGTGGCTGTCGAGCCGGCTCTGCTTACTACCGCTCTGTTTGTTCATACGCTATTTGGCATCCTTTGGAAGCATGGGCGTGAACCCACTTGCTTCGGCCCATTGTAAATACTCAGCCTGGGACAAGGTTCAAGTTATTAATAAGTTGATGAAACTAGAATGGATATGGATATTCACTTCGTGCTGAGATTCTAAATGGCGCCGTAGGGTTGATATTTCAGCGACAAGTGATACTGGATGGGAGGCTTTCCTGCTTGAAAACATTTATCGTTGATGCATCTATCAAAATAACATACTTACGAGCACTTTTTACATTTGCGCATCTTCCTGCCATTGGAATTGTTGTACGCGGGTGTGAAAAAATGATCGACGTTTCGTGTACGGTTATCGCGTAGCACAGTTCTGGGACCATTGATATCTGCATCAACGTCCTTCAAAAGGCCAACTGTGCCCATTTCATCTTGTGGTAATGTCGATGAGGGAGCTACTTTGATTAATAGCACACCGGCAACAAGGACTAAAAGTAGAGTAAAAGACTTACCCTTCTCTATGCTCGTGGTGCCATCATTTGGGGTGGCGTTGGTACGGACTCGTTTTTTCCCTGTAATGGTAGGTTATCATTTTAGTATGATGAAAAAGTGTGGAAATTGAAAGTGCTCACCTTTAGTCAGTTTCGACGGTGGCACTTCCAGCCCTGGTTCCTCTTCATCGCTGGAGATCGCTATGATGATCTCACCCAGTGTGGCATGTTTGCGTTTGTGGGCCGACAATATTGGTGACCTATAATTAGAGTCGGATGGGGTGACGTCGGTTTCTGGTGTCGCTTCATCTCGTAATTTAGCCGAGAGTGCGGCTAAGCGCTTTGGGCGACCGCCAATTTGTTTTTCAGCTTCGTGTCCAAGCGAGCGCATGCTGGTGGCGGAATGAGAGAATTTTTTTAATGAAGTGGCTGGAACTTTATTATAAGGCCCTCGCTGTTGGCAAAAAAGGCAAGTCGATCATCCCGCTGTTTGCCTGCAACTAGTAAGTACTGCATTCAACTTGAAGTCCCCCTCGGGAATGATGTATGTATAATAACGCCCCAACTGATCTGTATTGACATAAGTCGTTCTATGTTTGCCACTGAATGCACAAGTGAATGCATTCCAGTCCGGCGTCCGCGACAACCAGTCATGTGGATTGAAGTTGACTGTTGATCATCATCATCGATTCTCTAAGTCATTAATAATGACATCATCCCAGACCTTGATGCATATAAAAGGCCAAACATTTCGACCTCGACCTTCAGTTCCTCTGCTCTGTGCATCCTCCCCCTTGCTCATCAATGGACACGGCGGCGGGCAGCCTTCTCTAGACACCATCACCCAGCGACCTGGTTCACGCTTCCTTCCCGCCCGCAGGTGACCTAGGTCGACATATACAGCGCCTTGTCCGTCGTTAGCTCGGCTGGCGGCTCACTGGCACCAACGACACGATCAACAACCACGATGTTCCAAGTTCTGCAAGCTCGTTTTGTTGTACCAGTTGGTCATCATGGTCGTTCCCGTTGCATTGCACATGGCATCACTGTAACTGAAGGCACTCGAATACCTACGCAGCGCTCACGCCATGTCCTGGTGAACAAGGAGCATCTGAAGAGGGTGGAATTTCTGGTCTAGAGCTCGTTCAGCGCACAGAGGTGGACTCACATGGGACAACAAGACAAGAACTCACTGCCAAGCCGGAATGGCATGAAGGTCGACGACAAGAGATCTGATGTAAGGCCCGATGCTAGTATTTGCGGAAACGAGCTCCTTCAAGAGGAGCTGGCAGTTATTTAGGCAGCGCTCCCTGTTTAAGTTGGTAGCCATGCCTGTGGTCTCTAGTGGCTGCCGCCCAGATTGGGCAGGAAGCATGAAAGGCACAAATTCTCTCCACTCTCACTCAACGGACTGAGGCTGGAAAGATGACAAACGGTACTGTTTATCCTGCGCATCGTGAAATCGAGGCATGGCTACTACAAGTAGATACGGAAATCGCTGTACCTGTCACCCATCACGTGAATATCCATAACTGTATGTACAATATGTGTCAGAGAATACAGTATAACTCCTCTGCTGAGGAAGCCCGATTGAATAGATCCCTTAAATGCTCGTGCAATGGGGACCATCATGCAAACCTCTGGATTCTTGACTCAGGTGCTTCTATGCACTTTACTCCAGAGAGATCCGACTTTGTCGAATATGCTAAATTAAGCAAGGAGGATATGATCCCAGTCAAAACCGCTGGTCAAATGGTCTATGTCGTAGGAATAGGCAAATGCCTTATCAGATGGGAACACCAAGGAAAATCTCATGTATTCGAGATTGGTCACGTTGGCCACCTTCTCCATTCTGGAGTACGATTGGTATCCATGGGAAGATTACTTGCACATGGTGCTACAGTCTCCAGCAATTATCGTCACCTAACTTTATGATATGGAGACAGAAGCGTTCTTGCAACCTTCCTTCCAGGACACATTGCGCCTGGAATGTACACCATTGAAGCACTACCCCTAGAAGGTGCTAGCTTCACCAAGGACATAACCTATGACACCCTCCATTGACAATTCGGATACCCGTCAAAAGATGTGATAAAACATGCTAAAAAGCATACAGACGGGATTCCTGACTCTATTCAAATCCCCTCTCAGGACACAATATGTCCAGGCTGCGCCTTAGGCAAAATGCCAAACAGGAGTTATCCTCCCACCGATCGACATGCTAAAGCATCCTTCAAGTTGATTCATTCGGATCCCAAATCCTTCCCCATCGAATCTTATCACAAGTTTCGATATGTCATTGTATTCTACGATGATTTTTCATCCAATGCATGGACAATCCCTCTGAAGAAAAAAAGCGATGCTGTCAAAGCAACTACCAATTGGCTGATGTATGTCACCAACAGTCACAGCTCACACGTTAAATCATGGATGTCTAATGCCGGGGGAGAATATAAATCGAAACAATTTGATGATCTTCTCTGATCAATGGGAATTGAGGTTCATACCTCAGCTCCACACACTCATCAGCAAAATGGCCGAGCCGAAAGGTTTATACGGACCATGATGGATAAATCAGAGGCAATGCACCATGGGGCATGCATTCCTGATAGTTGGTGGGAATTCTCAATTGCACATGCAGTATACATATATAATCGTACACCAAAACGAAACAACAATTGGAAAACCCCTTATGAGTTGATCTATGGATTCGCCCCTAGTATCACACATCTCTGCATCTTCGGATGCGCAGCATATGTATTCATCCCTGCCAAAACTCGAAAGGACAAGCTCGCCCCTAAATCCGAGCTCATGGTGTACCTGGGTATTGCCCCAGATAACGTGATAAAAGGAGTAAACTGCATATTTATGCGATCCCCCAACAATGTGATCTTCACATCACCACATGTGTTGTTCGATGAAACACGCTTCCCTAAATGTTCAAGCTCTAAAGCTCAACTGGCAGCCAAAAAGGTGCCTACAACGTCATCTCATCCAGGGGACATTCACATCCCTGACGATCTTATTGATGACGACTTTGCACCATCCTCATCACCTCCACTTCCATGAACTCCACCTCCTGGACCTCCTACTCCGATGCCTCCTGCACCAAAGAAATAGCAGAAAGCACCTGGTCCGCCTCTCCTCCCTGCAGTTCCCAGACGATCCGAAAGACTTCGTCACATGCCAAACAGGCCAGATAATGTGTACGGTGACAACCGACACTCAGTCTCAGTGGAACAGGACATAAATCGTCCCAATTGCTGGAGAGACATGGTCCAACCAGGACCTTCTCGTCAAATGCCTGGCAATCTCCCCGATTCACCCACTCCTCCTGCCTCATCTAGCTCAGATAGTGAAGCAGAAGTAGAATGGCTAAGTCGTGAAGGGGGAGCAGGATTAGCCACATTTCTCATGACGAAGGCAATACCCTGAGAGGCATATACTGCAGAACAAAAGCCTCTACGCGAGTGGACATTCAAGGACATAGAATGATAGAAACCCTCCCACTTGATCAGCAAAAGGAGTGGAAAACTGTGTGTCAAAATGAACTTGACATATTGAAGAAGCGCAATGTCTTTAAAATAGTAGACCTCCCAAGGGGGAGGAAAGTTATATCAAACAGATGGGTTTTCGATGTAAAACCCGATGGTCACAAACGAGCCTGCCTTGTAGCAAAGGGCTTCTCTCAAGTTGAAGGAATAGACTTTGACCATATATTCTCACTGGTCGTCCGATTCGAAACAGTACGCTTAATGCTAGCACTCGCCACCCTAGAGAACTGGCATATTGAAGCACTCGGTGTTAGAAGCGCCTATCTATATGGCAAGCTCACTGAAGAGATTTACATGGCTCAACCCCATGGCTTTACAATTCCTGGCAAAGAGCATAAAGTGTTCCGCTTATTGCGTGCCCTATATGGCCTAAAACAGGCAGGATTAGCCTGGTGGGAAACTCTAAATGAGTCCATGAAAGAATTAGGCTTCGAAAGATTAAAATCTGATGCCGGAATATTCCTTTATAGGAAAAAAGGCACAACAATAGTTGTAGCCGTTGTTTATGTGGATGACTCAATGTTCTGTGCATCAGCAAACCAGCACCCAGCTCTACAGACCTGTGTAGGGTTACACAGACCCACAGACCCTACAGAGAGGTACCTAGTAATGCAGACCTTCACAGACCTGTACAGAGTAGCCCCTATCTGTACAGACTCTACAGAGTCTACAGGCTCACCATACAGAGCTATACAGAGCTGTACAGACCAGACAGAATCAGGTGATTTCTACAGATGCTCATCCAGATCTTGCTTCTCAAATCATACCAAAATAGTAAAATGTGATATATTATATGTACTACAATACATGCACATGTTCTCTAATATAGCTAGTATATACAAACCAACAACACACTTCCAACAATAGTATGAAGTCTACAAAGACAAGAGAAGGATAGTTAGTAACTAAGTCACAGAAAAGCAACACTA
>JBBPOS010000369.1:0-30530 GCA_038091575.1 Leccinum subgranulosum
CCTCCTGCACCATCCCCACCATCCCCACCACCACCACCACCACCAACCAGAGGAGGCGGTCCAACATCTGTTGAAGATGGTCCTGTACTACCGCCTCCTGCACCACCCCCGCCTCCGCCACCCCCGCCTCCGCCTGCTGCCGGAGTGGCTGTGCCGATACCTCCCCCACAGCCTGGGCGGGGTGACCTATTGGCGTCAATCCGTGGACAAAGCGTGGCCAATCTACGCAAGACACCTGCATCGAACCCTGTACCACCACCACCTGCACCCGCGGCAGTGGAATCAAGTAGTAGCAACGGCATAGGCGGAGGGGGAGACTTGACCGCTGCGCTTGCCGTGGCATTGATGCAACGGAACAAGAAGCTCGGGGATAGCGATGATGAAGATGACGACGATGACGAATGGGATTAGATACTTATTCCTTGACTTTACTCACAGCATATAATCGGATACTTGATGCGAACCCTCTGACTCGGCACGAAAGCTGAGGAGCTCAACATTGAAATGACCTCGTGTCTACAGTACACCGGAACTGAGTATCTTTTTAGGCTTCAGATGATCAACTGCCCTGGGTAGGGGGCTCGTGCTGGCACCTGATTTGGCTATCATCATAGGCGATTGCCGAGACCAAATACATAGCCGGGTTTACAGCTTGACTTGGCCAACTACTAATACCATCGCATCGACCCACCAGCATCTCAACTCCCAACTACGACTACTGCGATTTCCATTCAACGACATCCAGAACTCACTTTGACGTGTTTCTAGAATATGGCTGATCAGCTGGTACGTTTCCTCTGCCTGGATCATCACGTGGTTACCAGGGACTTATAAGTCGGTCCTGGGCGATTTGCCAGTCTGAAGGTGCGTTTCGAAGGAGTAGATCCTGAATTACGCACATTGATTCGTTCGTCATACAGAGCAAATCTCCGGTGAGCTAATCCATCCTACGCACTCGCGCGCTCGTGCTCGCAGCTCATGGACCGTACACAGAATTCAAGGAAGCCTTCTCTCTTTTCGATAAAGGTCGTCATCATCCATCTCGTTACACGCCGTCGCGCGGGCTGATCAATCTTTTTTCTCTTTATCTTAGACGGCGATGGCACGATCACCACCAGGGAGCTCGGCACGGTGATGCGCTCGCTGGGACAGAACCCGACGGAAGCCGAGCTACAAGACATGATCAATGAAGTGGATGCAGACGGAAACGGGACGATCGATTTTCCAGAGTTCCTGACCATGATGGCGCGCAAGATGCGCGACACGGACAGCGAGGAAGAGATCAGGGAAGCCTTCAAGGTCTTCGACAAGGACGGCAACGGTTACATCAGTGCGGCAGAGTTGCGACACGTCATGACGAATTTGGGTGAGGGCACGATTCCTTCCTGAAAGTGGCGTATGTGCTGAACGAGAGTCGCAGGCGAGAAATTGACCGAGACTGAGGTGGAAGAGATGATTCGCGAGGCGGACGTGGACGGCGATGGTCAGATCAACTACGATGGTCAGTCTCGCGTAGTGTCTCGCTGTTCCGTATACTCATATACTCATACCGGCCTCCAGAATTTGTCAAGGTGAGTAGGACGCCATATCCAACTGTTCCCTGACCGTATTACTCAGCTTCTTGAAACAGATGATGCTGTCAAAGTAAACAGGTCGTCTTCATTCAACTTCCTGCCCATGTCGGCTATCTTTGCGCCTAGATATTCGAGTCTTGCCTATTAACTGTAACAAGTTTTGTCGCAATGGGAAATCTTTCTTTCTGCCTTTGCTTGCCCATTTACCCATACGATCTGTTGTACAGGCTGTACTATTGACATGAATAAATTTAGCATACACTCAGGCGCAACAGGAAGGAGTTGAAATGACGTCATGTGATGGCGCAGTCCGCAGAACTTGATAAGGGGCTTTTGGCGGGTTGGGCTGCCTCTTGTCTTCCCGTCATGTCAGATTCATCCAAGACACACACCCCTCAGAGCTCCAAGGGGTCACAGAATGAACAGATTTTTACCATTTTGCCCCACCCGGCGGTCTGTCATGTCCACGATGTCAGCATTTCCGTCACCAACCTTTAGTTACAGAACTCGAACAACCCTGCAGATCTCACCACTAGTCCGGGAGCTGGGTTCGCAAGCTTGAACCCGGGTATCTTAGCGCACCACGCACATGGTCCTCACGTCCCCAGTCAGGAGACTTTGAACAAGTTGGATGCGCCGCTCGTAAGTGCTCGGTGTGCTTTTGTTCAGAACAGGTCCTGAATTAATGGTCTTTCTAGAGCAGAGAAGAGCTGAAGAAGAGGTCCGAGGAGTTGAACAAGTAGATGAATCGGGTGGTGACGATTTGCCGCCGTATGTGGACGTCCGCGCATCTTTGGACCATTAGCATGATGTAGGAAATTGTGGTGGTTTGTACAAAAATTAGTGTGTTGCCAGTGAGAGTTTTCCAAGTACAGCTATCCGGTCACGGTAGACCCATAGTACTATCCACCACTGCTGCCAGTTCAAAGAAGGACTCGGAACGACTGTCTTCCTGTCTAACTTTGGGGAGACTAAGTAGCTGCCAATGGGGGTCGGACTGCGCTACAATGAGGCACGAGTGAAGCTTTGAAGCCACGGTCACGGTCTTCGGACAAGCGGCACAAGCGAGAGGCACCGCTTCAAGTTCGGTGCTTCCTCTCTCTCACGAGTCTCACCACCGCGTCAATCATTCGCCCTGCAGCGCTCATCCGGGCCCGTTTCAGTGCACCCACCCACCACGCCCTGCCTCCATTTCCCATTCAAGCTCACCCTCCTGGGTTCCGGAGCGCGCGCGAGCGGCGATCCCGACTTTGGGATACATGCACCTACGAGTACTGTAGTTCACCCGACAACTCGGGCTCCCGTCTCGTGCCGAACTTGTCAAAAGAGCTCAAAGTTGCGCTCCGCCCGCCCACTCTCAGCTCACTGCCATCCTCTCCTCATAGCACACACAGCGACGTCCAAAGAAGAGTCGAGGCGGACTACCGCCAACTTTGGTTCCCACGATTCTTCAGGTATGGCCGGAATGTTTGTGCGGTGCCCGGAATGATTTGTTGGTAATGTTTCTCTCTTGATGAGTGCTCGATTGATCTGTTGCTCTTTTGCATTACTACTTACTATGACATTCCCATTGGGAACATCAATGGAGACTAAGCTCTGGTTCTCTTGAATATTGGCTTTGCTCGGCGGCTGATACTTGAGACATTGTTCTATTTGACACCTAGTACAGACCACCCTCATCTTGATGGTTGGGGAGGCCAACCATCGGCCAACGGAGGAGCTACGGATAGGGTATGGCATGGGTGTGGGTAACCCGCACAAGTTAAAATAAGTCCTTTGGCTACGAGGCCAGTGTGACTGCATTCCTCAATCGCACCGATCATTTACATGTAAGTATCTGCCGTCTGTTTACACGTCAGACTGCCTGGTGACTACGGAATGCAAGGGCTTTTCGATCGATGAGTGGCATCCTCGGCCTCGTCCCAAATCAACTGTGGGGCTTCCTGGCGCAGTTCCACCACGAGCGCAGCACATTGACTGTAGCGAGACGGTGGGCCTACAGGAGCGGAAAGTTCGGGATGCTGTTGAAGCCATTTAAGGGCTGCTGAAGACCGCATAGATGGAAGAATTGCCATCTTGGTCCTCGTCATATTTTCATCTACCGCAAGTCCGCAACTGGGCATGCGTCTTCTCCAAGGGCGGCTCTGCTTCCATAAGGGTTGTGTCGCCCGACCTGACGCATCCTATACCCTCCCCGTCCCATTTTCTCTTTTCAATTCATGCTGGATGGTGAGCATGGAGAGGACGCTGCGATTTGGACAACAAGATATGTAACATGCTTGCCGTTGTAGACGGCGTGAACACAGGTGAGCGTGATGCACTGGATGGCGAGGCCTGGAGGGTCGAAGTGCGCTGGGCAGGCTGCGGCGTCTCGAGAGCACCTGGGCCCTGGAGGCTGGGGTAGTCTAGTGACCAGACCGCTACGAGGCTATGAGGCCTATATAGCGGCCTTGTCACCATACTACTAGAGGGAGCATGGGTCTGCTGACTCAGAGCACTAGTGCACCGGGCAGGCCGCTGGAATGGGCCACCGGGGCGGGAAGCAGTGGACGGTTGAGCTTTGCGCTGCTTCACTTACCAACATTGCAACACCTGCAGGCTTTGCTGGAGCCTATCCGAGTCTATGTGACAGTCCCTTCGTACCTTTCGCACAAGACAGTGCAACAAAACTTCAGCGCCTCCTTATTCCATGACCCATAGATTCAAGATACACTAAAAAGGGTGAGGCTTATGTGAAGTGGCGAACAAGGTTAGAATGTGCCGGCGTGAAATACTGCTATGACATATCACGACTCGGTGGGGAACAAAAGCGGTATCCAAGATAAGTACACGAAATGATGTGAGATAGAAGAAGGGAGAGGACTGTTAGCACATTTTCATAGGTGGCATGAGCAAGGCATCACCGTACATGGAAACACATATCACCCGGGCAAGCCTGTTCCCACTGCAATGCCTGAGTCGGATGACGTTGGGTCACGGGGTTAAAAACATTGTCATTCGATGGGAAGTAAGGATGTATGTGACTCTGGAACCCATACCTATCACATGGCCATTGGGTGGCAATGTTGCGATTACAGTCCAAGAACCGAGGTGTATCGCAAGAGTGACAAGCAAGAGTGCGATGCGCATTGCGATCGGAAATTCAAGATTGATAACTTGGAGCGGGTACGGGTCAAATTGCTCTCTCCAATGGAACAGACCTTGGCCCCTTTTATGCTTCCTCTTCAAACAATATAAAGCTAGCGGAAATCTGTAGATTGGATCAAAAATCTTGAGTTTCCACTGTCTGTCGTGACTTATCGACACGTCCCGCAAGCTGTGAAAGAGCAAATAATACATCTAACTGCAAAACCATTTGAAGTCGAATTTTTGACCATTATCTGATAGGGTTGTACACGGGTACGGGTAATACTAATTGATATATGAAAACATTAGTTAGAATAATAAGAGCAGATTGGATTAAAAAGCTAGGTGAGATATTGAAAGCTCGTCATCGATCCCTACAGACCCTATGGATACCTATGCACGCCGGTAGTACACCATCCGAACGGGGCGCGTACGGTGCCGCAGTATTGAGCGGTGTAGGCTCAAGTCCACATCGTACCCGTTTCAAGTTATCTATCTCACTATACCCATGATTCTATCGAGACATGTGTATCGTGAAGTGGCCCATCGGCACTTAAAACAGCACAAAACTGGTAAAGATGGTATACCAGTGCCATCAGAATGACCTACGATATCACCCATCAATACATTTCTTCATGGCACCTTGCAACTGCCCGGCTGTAGATGAAGTAGGAATTAATTTGGAGTCCTCTTCAAGTTACTGCGGTGGCAGCTCGAGCGCGCTGATAGTACTGGAAATGTAGGAAGAGATAGCAAAGTCCGAGGGTCTGAGCCTGTTCATTGGGCCACTGGGACGAGCTGGAACTCTGGGGTTCTTCTCTGCAGCCGTGACAACGGGGCGGCAAGGATACGGTAGGTTTCATCCTCTCCAAAAAGATGGGCACTGGCAACAATGACCGTGTCATCTCTTTTCTCTTGTCACATGACACAGGACCTGACCAGACTCGAGATGTATTGAGGACTGGGTCAATGTTATGAGTGTGCTTCCAACAGAGCCCGCCCACACCATTCTCGGATGAGGAGTATACTCACCTCTTCGCCGAGTGCAAAGAATACTGACAACTTGCAGCCTGTGGAGGCCGGCACGGGCGCGGGGCTCAATGATAACATCACCTTAGCCTGAGGATGTTTGCCGTGATTGTATCGATGGTGGGACTCGAGCAAACATGACATTGATGAAAGAGGCGGTTGCGGGGTGCTGATAGTGAGGTTTACAAACAAAATTGAGCGAGGTATGTAATTCCGATGAGAATTGAGCCCTCAGTACAAAATGACACACGTGTTCAAGTTGGGACACCAGCCTCTCCATTGTACGTACGAGTCGGTACGACTTTGAGTCTCTCAAATCATGTTATTCTACCATTGGGTGTCTTTGCTGCGCACAGATCCAGTCGAGGAGTACTAGTCTATTTAGTGTGTGGTCAGGTGATATAACAACGATCACGTGACATGCTCAAACGCGGTTTTGGTTGCAACCACACGAAAATGGCGACGCGATTTGGCACGAGCATCCATGGCCTCCTCCTCGTCGCTCGCGCTGAGCACGCTGCTCTCGACATTACACACTCACCTCAACACACAAACGCAACTCCTACCCCAATTTCACGCCCGCCTCGGTCTCCCTGCCACCGCCCTCGAAGACGAACTACAAGCACTCCAGCATCACCTCACCCGCGCCGTCGAGTCGCAGATCGACATCCGCAGACAACAGGTGGAGGAGTGGGAAGAAAAATGTGAGGCTGTGGAGAACGGGTGTGTACGGTATGCCCGCGCGCTGGGCACGCACGCCAAAGTCGCGGGATCGCTCGCCGAGATCCGGGCGGAGACGGTGCTCCCCCGGCGGCATGAACGGGCGCTCGAACATCAAGAACGACTAAGACAGGTACGTACGCTCGTTGATCGACTCGATGTGTTGGTATTTCCTTAGGCAGGCAAGGCTGACGATCGGACTTTCTGGGATGGATAGGTTTATCACACCAAGTTGGAACAACTGACGACGTTGAAGAATCGACTGAGCTCGCTCGCACGGAGTTTGGGATCGAATTATTTCGCGGTGGATATCCTACGGCCGACCGTTGCGGCCGAAGAGGATGCCAAAGATCCGAATGCGCTCGCGGACGTCATGCCGGAGCGTTTTTCTAAGTTGGAGAAGGAGCTTGTAAGAGGGAAGGGCGAGATGGTGAGTCTGTCTGCATATGTTTGGGTTCTGGTTGGGGTTCGCTATGCACCGATGATCGGTGGTCACATGTTGATGGTACTCGTGTAGTATGCACTGGGGTTCTCGATTGCTGGCGGTTGTCTCTGTGATCCAATAGCGGCCACCATCCTGTCATGTTGGACGTGACGACCAAGTTACTGAAACATTTTATCTAGACGAAACGCCTTGCTATGTTGGGGGATGTGTTCCTCCAGATTGATTGGTTATATTCAGAACTTGATATGGAACCACCAGAGATTGACGACTCGTCAGCTATTCCCGTCGCTTCCTCTTCAACACTTGCAGTACCCTCATATACACTCCCACGTTCGTCTTCATCCAGCAACCAACGAGCACAAAGCGTTGATCCTTTTCTTGAATCGACCGGCACACCCACACCTTCATGTCAGGGTAGATCCGACGCCAAGCTTCTCTTCCGCTCAAATTCCCCGAACCCTACATCGCCATCCGAGCCTAGCACAGATCCTGTGCGGGAATTCCACCATGCATTTTCTCTTTTCGTGCAGCTTTTAGAAGCCTCGCCGACGCCGGATCCGGTCCCGGCCACCCTTCTCGGTTCCCTTGCAATCGAACCGACCCAGAAGATGATGCTGTACGCAGAACAACGTTGTCACGAGCTGGCGGAACTCAAGAAGCGGAGAGAGGCGCATATTCAAGACATGTATGATCAGTTGGAATCGCTCTGGAGAAGAATGGGCGTAGCCGATACGGCAATGGATGCATTCGTCGAAGTGAGTTGTCCGACCTGGGTCTCGGTATCTGTTGACGCATGTGGTTTTCAGGCGAATCGGGGGACGAACCCCCAGGTTATTCAATCCTACGAGGAAGAGCTGGAGCGCATGATCGACTTGAAGAGAGAGAGCATGGGAGAGTTCATTGGGAACGCCCGCTCGGAGATTGAGTCGCTGTGGAATGAATTGATGATGGAAGAAGACGAGCGTGCAGACTTTGCGGCTTTCGTGGATGGTAAGTATTCTGACAAAATACTCTGCTCTGGGATAAAGTTTACCCTCCCTGAATAGATGAACACACTGAAGATTTGCTGTGTCAACACGAACACGAAATTGCGCGGCTCAAAGCAGAGGTCAGACTGAAGACGCCTATATTGACATCTATCAAGAAATACTTGGACATATGTGAAGAACAGAAGGAGTTGGAGCGTGCTGCTGGGGACCAAACGCGACTCCTCGGTCGAGGAGGCGGTCGAGATCCAGGCCGATTATTGAGAGAAGAGAAGATGAGGAAGCGGGTAGGCAAGGAGAAACCAAAGGTTCGTTATGAACTTCCACGATGATTCGTTCCCTGTCTGATCACTTGACGGTGTAGCTGGAACAACAACTCTTTACGTCTCTTCCTGCATGGGAGCAGGCCAATGGTCGCCCCTTCCTGGTGCATGGGGAGAGTATGCTCCAGATTCTGATGGAGAAGATATCCGCGAACGAACAAGAAAACAAGAAGAAGACAGTCACATCGCAATACTCTATACAAGCCCTGAATGCGAGCAAACCTACTGATCCCCTGACTCGTAGCCGGAGTCTAGAACCAGCGACTGGTAACACCAACAAAGCTGGCTACGTCCCGGGGAAAATGCACAACCCACCTCCCGGCGCTGTAACGCCAGCGGTGAGACCGGGAACGGCGATGTCACAGACGACGGCGGCCAAGCGACAAAAGCTTGCAGATGGTCGTGCCAAGCCTGTGCGGAGCTCATCGCCAGCAAAGGGCCGGACACCGAGCTGTCCTGTCCAGGGGGCTCCAACGATGTCGCACGTCACGACGCGGTCGAAGCATGCAGACGGATATGCATCGCTAGGATGGGGCCGCGTGCCGTCGACGACACAGCGTTCGACGTCACGAGCTGCTTCGAACGTCAACGTGGGCGTTCATCGTGCGGCCAGCGCGCCGAGATCGTATGGTGCGAGTTCGATGGGGTCGAGTCTACCACGGGCGGCGAGTGGAAATACGAACGGGGGTGGTCGGATCAAGCGAGAGAGTTTCCGTCCGCGGCCGAGCATTGACGGGTTGAGGGGTGTCGGTGGAGGAGCGGCATTTCGAGGGATGCCACCGACGGTAGAAGAGTGACTTTTTTTCTCCGATTCTCCCCTTTTATTTTCGTTGATTGCGCCGTCCGATTTGGAGTGCGTTGTAGTTTTTTTACTCGCGGGCGAGGGTGTACGTGGGGGTCTTATTCCATTATCTTATCATCGAATCTTCTGCAGTTCCCCGTTTCTTCTGTATTCGGACATGGAAAGTACTGCCATAACCTTATTGCGCCTACAATGATCTGCGCTGTGCTCAAAGGGGTGCTTGCAGTAGTGCTTCCTGTGCTGCTTGTAAAATCCTATAAAAAGGCATCTATCTCAATAGATAACGCCCTTCAACACGACTCCCATCTGCATCACGATGGCGGCGTATACGCGAAACCCAGGATGGCGATCACGAGGGGGTAAGCCTGCAAGCAATCGGGGCCGTGCGATGCGCACTTGTCCAAGCGCAGCGTTCATATTCAAGGACCTCGAGGAATGTGTGTCGACGCTGTCGGTCGATGATGCGACGGGGTATACTTCGGACCTCGTTCGACTGCGCCACATCAAGCCCATCGCGTCTTATTCGTGGATTGATGCGCCGGTTCCTACCATGGTCGTCCCAGGTAAGCTTCCCCCGCGTGCGCTTATCGCTCGCTGATTTACAATGGGGTTCTGTCCAGGCTCTCCGTGGATCTGGGCAAATGAGCGTCCACCTGTAAAACAAGTCCCGCTCGACTCTGGGGTCCAGCAGATCCATCACGACGCATCCAAGATGGGCAACGAGCGCTCACCGCTCCTGCCCCTCTTTGCTGCGATCGATGCGCTGCACGGAGACGACTTTCGCTACCGCGACCTCGATCTGTGCACGGACCGCAACGGACTGCGGAAGTTGTTGCGGTACGTGGACGGGGTGAAGACCGAGGATGATTTCAGGATCGACGTCGATCTAGTGGGCAAGACGTGTTTGTTTACGCGGCGGGAGGAAGCTGCGGCGCTCGCTGGGCAGAATACGGGGTATGGGAACGAGTATCTCAAGGCGACAACGCGGATTCCGGAGGGGTGCGAGAGGATGTTGGATCATAAGCGCATTGTTACTTATGTGAGTTCGTGTGTGTGGTTTCGAGCGGTCTCGAGCGAGTGATTGACGACTGTGTGCAGAAATTCGGGAGTTTGAATATCTTGCTGAGTTTCACTGCGGACGCGTGCGTAGAGAGGAAGGAGAAGGGCCACGGAAGCAGGGGCAACGACGCTGAAGACGACGTTCTGGCTTCGTTTGCGTCGCTGAGCATTGGGAGCAAGGCGGCGGGGGACACAGTGACGAAGCTGGACGAGCCGTCCAAGTCGTCTTCTACCGCCAGTGGATTCAAGGTCCGGCTCGGCCCGTCCCTTGCGCTCGTACCGCAGTCCGACCTGATCGAAATAAAAACGAGGTCCACGTATCGGGAACCGAACTGGAGAGACATTTATCCGCAGTTGTATCTGTCGCAGACAGCGTGGCTCTACATGGCGAGGCACACCTCGGGGGTGTTTGAGCCGGTTGAAAAGATCTCACTTACGGGGGACGAGATGAAGGAGCATGCGGATTCGATGCAAGGGTCGCTCGGGAAGCTGAAGAATCTGCTCAAGGATATCTTACAGGTGGTACGCGAGCAGGGGGAGGGTGTACCGCTGAGTTTGGTGCGGAATGGGGGTACGCTATCGATCTGGAAACGCAAGAAGGGGAGCGGGAAACCGCTTGATGAGGAGATCACGTCCAGGTTCAAGAGCACTGCCTAAGGGCTACTAGTGGCTGTGTCTGTAATATAAAGTCACTGAGGTTCAAATGTATATGCAACATACGTTCTTGTTCGCTTTCATCGACAATGTTGTCCACCGAATCCAATACCAATACCCTCGGTGACCTTTTGTTCCCTGCAGAACTCATCTCGCAAGAGGTCGCTCAGCAGCTGCCTAAAGAGCTGACCGTGCGTGCAGTTGTTAACAACGTGTTATCGAACCGAATAACTGACCTCGTCACAGATCCGCCCCCTCGCCTCGACGGACTACAAGCGCGGCCACCTCGACGTCCTCACCGTGCTCACCGTGGTCGAGGACCTCGGCGAGTCTGCTTGGCAGAACCAGTTCAACGCGATGCGTGCCGCCCCGCGGACATACTACACCGTCGTGATCGTCGATGACGCCCGCGACCGCATCGTCGCCGTCGGCTGCGTCTTTATCGAGCGCAAGTTCATCCGCGGATTCGGAAGCGTCGGTCATATCGAGGACATCGCGGTTGACAAGAGCCAGCAGGGCAAGAAACTCGGGTTGCGCATCATCCAGGCGCTCACGCACATTAGTGAGCAGAGCGGGTGTTACAAGACGATCTTGAACTGCAGCGATGACAATCTCCGTGAGTTTTCTCTATCTGTTATTAGAACTTTGTGTGCTGATGTCTTCTTTTCACACAGCTTTCTATGAGAAGTGTGGCTATAAAAAGAAGGAGAACGAGATGGTGAGCATCGTCGACGTGGTCGCTCGCCGTTCTTGATGCTGATACCGTTTCCTAGGCAAAGTATGCCCCCGAACGCGCTCACGCACCCAGACTGTGATTCCCCGTTTCTCGGACGTTTTTACCCCACATACGCTGGACGTTTTTGTATAGCTCATAGTCATTTCTGTCATGAGTTTGGACATATTAAAAAGTGTGTTGATTTTCACCGGGTCCCAATCGAGTGTGGTAGTGGAACATGTGAGCATCGAGATCTCATCGTATGTGTATACACGAGTGAAATACACCCAAGCGAGTTCGCTCATCGCCCGCCTTTGCCACCCTTCATCTGCTGCTTCGAGACCTTTGGTGCGGTGCTGACGGGTGCACGGGTAGGCTAAAGACAATGAATCTCGTACGAGAGATGGAACGAGAGACTGGTGCGCACCTTTGCCTTCTTTGATTCCTTTTCCTTCTTTTCGGTCTTGGCTTTCTGGATAGCAACCATCCGTGCTTGTGTACGGATGGCGGCGGTTTGGTTACGCCTGGCAGCGATGGTGGCCAGGTCGGCGCCGACGATGCCACGCTGGTGCTTGACGGTTCGGCGTGAGCGCTTCTTGGCGACTTCCTCAGTAATACCCTTTTTGTGCATGCGACGGTACACCTGTGTCCAAGAGATCTTGCGAGGGTTTTTGCGTTGGAGGAAGAGGGAAGAGTTCTTGGAGCTGGAGAAGCGGAAGATCTAAAGGGGGGTCTAGATAAGAAAACAAGCGAGGAGAGAAAAGAACACGTGCCTTGGAGTCTCCGCGAACGAAAAGTTTACCCTTTGAAGGGTAGATACGGTAGCCCGAGAAAGAGTCGATTTCGAGCTTCTGTTCTCCGCAAAGAGGGTCGGCGCGGGCATACGGTCATCAAAGTAGCACGTACCATCTACATGGATAACGAGTGAGACAAGCACAAGGCGGTCAGCGAAACAATTCAAGATCAAGAGATCGGTCCATCCGGCGACCCATCGCCTCATCCAGCCATTCAACAACGGAATTTTCAACTGAGAGGGTCCGGGACAGCGACGGGTGCGTGCTTGGGGTCGTACGAGCGTGGATGTGAGCTTACCTTGACGGATTTGCCGTGTCTTTGAGGTTCTGTGGGGCCGTTGGACGAGGAGAGCTGCCAGGTGGCGGGGAATTCAGCTTCGGAATATGCCGATGGTAAATATGGAAGTTCCGATGGTTCCGGTTAGAGGCCTTCTCTTATTCCCAGTACTTCGTTGGAGCCAGACGCTTTGTAGGGCTTTGCAAGGGTAAACTCTCCACTCCGCACCCACTGATCTGGGTACAGTGACGCAAGGAACCCGTTCTTGTCCGAAGTTCGTCGCATCCTCCCTCTGTGCTCTGGCCTCAGTGGCTCGCAGCTTCCCCCATCTCGCGAGTGTATAAATCACAACCCGCGAGACGGTACCCCGCCCCCCCCACGCAGCAGGTGTTCTCTCCCGTTCCGGGCCGAAATGCCCAGGTTCGCGACGCTCTCTCTCCTAGTCACCTCTAATCGTAGCTTCCCTTGTCATTGTCAGTACGACAGTGAGTTAGAATGGAAACCCATTCTGAGATGCGTTTGGATCGAGGGACCAACTCAAATATGTTTTCCTCTGCAAACTCAGTGAGGCTGTTCCAAGTTCGCAGACTAAACTCAAAGTTCGACAGACGTGATTGTTTTTCTATTGGCTTGGCGGAAAGATAGCACTAGGTCAGCGTATTGATCGTATTAATCTTGTATTCACCCACACAGGGAAGATGCTTGGGCAAAGTCCCAAGCATAGGTTTCCCGTACCCCTTTCCCTCTCACTCGCATTGTAAATTGTACCCGAGGGTCATTGACAGTTAGACAAACCAAGGCACTGATCCTAGGGACCTCATTATCTGTGATCTGAGTCGATTACGGTTCAACGAGGGTCTTTTGCGACTCAATGGGATGGGCCTCTGGCCCCGTGGAGTTTTCTCGTAATGAATTTAAACCATAAAGATCAGACTGAATCTTTTCTTTTTTTAGCATACTGTCACTGGGGCTCTGGCAACCACAAAGACTCGTCATCATTTCTCCACCACGCTCAGGGACCAACAAGCGCTCGCTAGTATGCGTATCCCAGGGGCTCTGGCGTCACGCTCAAGAAGACGATCCCGTACATCAGCCAGGAACCCGCCTCACAAATGAACCAGGAGGTTCATGTATTGGTGCTTTCTGAGACACTCGGCGGTACTCTGGACCTTCGATCAGAATTCTACGACACCCTGATGGCCTTCCGAAGGTATGGATATCTTCAGGGTGCCCCTCGTATGTATTCGTCATCATGTTGGTCCACAATAATGGCGAGCGTACGGAATCATGGCAACGATGCAGGGTACATACTCCGATAGCCTAATAGCACTAATAGTGCTTTGTACGGCATCAGAGTCTTGTCTTACCCAGGCGGTCTCACTGGCCCTAGTCGAGTCAACCACCAAAAGTGACGTAGGCGGGCTATCTGAGAACTTGTGAGAAGTCTCTCTGGCAGGGTGATGGGTTTGGTGGGATGTTGGAAGGGCCGCAGCCGCAGCCGTCGAGAACAGGCAGGCGAGTATTTTTTTTATTTTCTTGAGCTACTTTCAAGTTCAGGATCTCAACGTCTCTGTGCCTAGGATCCTTGTACTATGTCTGCATATTCAAATCTGACACTTTATTCAGTTCACTGCAGGTCATCGCTCTACCACGGGCCGCGATCCAAAAGACTCGTCAGGGACCAGCGGAGATTAAGGTACCGGCGAGTTGCAAGTCACATAGCTTATCCTCACCTGTAGTTTATTTATTTACCTAGGGTCACCAATAGTCCAGGCTGTCAACCTTGCATGGATGACGGTGCTGTGCCCTTTTCCCGCGGAGCGGAGACGCGAGGACTGTCTTCAAGGTCTCGGACATTACTTTACAAAGTAGTACGTGCATACAATACATTGTATAACTTAGTGGCTCTTCGATGATTGATGTACACAATACAGGTTATACAGAGTATCTAGTGTCAGGGGTCGAATCAACGATCGTGAATCGAGGCGGACCTCTACTTGCACGCCGATCGTGCTTATTTCACCATACGCACTACGCTCTCGCGTTATCATCTACGCTGACGAGACATGGATCTTGCAGTCGCGTTGCGCCGGTTGATACGCCTTTGACATTGGATGCGAATACATGGGCGGCCCGCCTCCCACAGTACTAGTCTCGCCATCAAACCATTGCGACCTGGACATGCCAGTGGCCCCAGGACCGAACGCGAGCGTGGTGGGGCTTGACGACTGGCACGTTTCCTTGTCCCAAGCTCTCCCCATCAACACGCGGAGGATCAACATCTGGGGCGATATGCACTGCGATAAGGGAAAAAGGATGATGCGTCACGTTCAGCTAGAACTGCGGTATCGGAGGTCACGCACCATCAACAACATATATACGCACGAGAGCGCGACTGAAACTGGGCTGTTGATCCCCAACGAGACCAAAAAGGCGATGCCGGAGAGTGTGTAGGGAACGACCGACTCGACGATGAGCGTGACGATGGCATAGTACGACAACGCGTGTTCGCGCCCGAGGCCTGCTTGTATCCGCCTACCGTGCCGTAGCATGTAATAGCATATCATGCACGTCATGGTGGCGTTCAGGAACACGGACACGGTGTAATACGCGAGACCGAGTTCAACAGAGAGGCCGGCGAAGAAGTTACCCCCGGGGGAACTGGAGGACCAATCGACGAGGATTCCCAGGACTGAGGGTGGTCGATGGCATGAGGTCATTGCGACGGAAAAGCGTGGATGTGCTCACCCAAGGTACTGAACCATAAAATCACGGGTATGATGATCACACGATGACTGTTCCATATGATTCGACAGCGGTAGATCTGGAGTCAACCGAGGTGAGTTGGAAATCCTCGTGTTTGCGTTCGCGTTCGTCTTACCATGAGGCCGTCGGTCATGAGCTGCAGGACGATGATCGACGTCGTCCCCCAATCCACGTACCAGACCGAAATGTTGTTATTCCAGTACGCGTCGCCACCCCCTGGATAGTTGGCTTGTAGGATCCACATTTCTTGGCCGAACATGGCCTGGGTGGCTATCCAGACGGTGACGCAGAACAACATGATGGTGCTGAAGATTGCGTAAAACAGGTCAGATCTCTTGCGTGCGCCTTTATTCCGGGTTAGCAAGATCCTGACGGTCTTGAAGTAGAGGACCAATTCGATGCCTGCATGGATGAGGTAAGAAATGCATAGGACGCGACTGGAGAACTCACCATATAGAATGTTTTCTATGTTGATCCCGATATAGAACGAGTTTTGGATAGAGCCGCCCATGATGGGTCAAGTAATAGTCTGAGGGGAATTATTGGCGAGGGAACGCACTAGGTGGATCTTTATAGTATCACACGAGGGCGCCTAGGTTCGGGTTAGCTCGGCCAAGCAATTGACAGCGCCGACGCTATTCCATGATGGGTACTTTGCCACCTATAAAGGGGTGGACAGTGGCGTTTGAAAGGAATAAACCCTGATGAGAAAATGTTACAAGACGAAGGCACCTTGAGTCATTCAATTATCACGTACACGTGCGAACATGATGCATGATGCTCTAGGCTACTCGTCTCGGCGTTGCGCGCCCATTGTCGGACGTACGTTCCATCAAAGTTCATGTAGTATGCTTTTCGTAATCCCGTTAAAAGAAGGATAGTAGGCGAACTAAATCCACAAGAAGATCGTAACAACCAAAACACGGGGGGAGTTTCTGAATTTCAAGGCTGTTCACCCGACCCCACGAACTTGCCGTGAAAATCTAACCAAAGCTTTAGTAAGTCATCACACTGTCAGCGCAACTTTTGCCCCTGTCAGTAATCCTGAATGTCCCGACGATCGTGTCGACTGGTTTGCATTTCGAGCACGCACCTAGGGATGTAACTTACGTTGTCGAGGAACCTTTGATCGGCATCCTCCCACCAGCAGTTCATATCTGTCATTCCTTCGGGGTTCGATTGGACTTGGACATATTGGGTTAATCAGTTTTTGAAGTCCTGGGATCCGGGATGCGATCGTTGTGATTATATTGTAGGGACAGAAGATGCGAGCTTGTAATGGCTGCGCGTTCTCATCAGGGGTAAATAATCGTTACCACTCAGATCCGACTTGAGACCAAGTTTGCAACATCAAGATGGCCCCCGGATTCGTACCTTTCGAACATGTCAGGTATCAGAAAGGTGAACCATACACACCACCATGGATCCAGACTAGACAACACCAGTGTACCCTGTGAACGGGTAATTTACTTAGCGAAATGACGATCACGATTACATACGATGTGACATGTCACGGGGGTGAATGTGACTTGTTGCCTGGGGGGCTCACCGACGTCTCACGGGCTGTGTTGCTCGCAGTTCAAAGTACTCCTCAATCAAGTAGCGCACTCATGTTCGTGTCTCTGCTCATTCCTCTGCTGTCTCTTGCCAATCTTTCAAAACCCTAGGTCTGAACCTTACGACCCCTACCTCCCCCGCAATGGCTCTTCCTCGAATCCTTCGGGATCTCAGGGCAACCCTAAAACTGCAGCCATTCAACAACAAATTGATGACACCGTTGGCATCATGAGGGAGAACATCACCAAAGTCGCCGAGCGGGGCGAGCGGCTAGATTCACTGCAGGACAAGACAGGTCTGCCCCTTTGTCATTGGGACGTCTGGAGAATCGTGACCATATTTTCTGACAGACAACTTGGCCGTCTCGGCCCAGGGCTTCCGTCGCGGAGCAAACAGAGTGCGCAAGGTGAGTTCCTTTGTTTCTCTCGCAAAACATTAATGCTGACCCCCGCCGCCAGAATATGTGGTGAGCTTTTTCTATTCTAATGTACAGTACCCCCGTCTCACTTGCGGTGGCACCAGGTGGAAGGATATGAAGGTGGGCTCGTCTTTTCGCTAAAGACAGGAGTGCTGACCGGTCTCCTGCAGATGCGTATCATTATAAGTGTCGCCGTGGCTGTTATTATCATCATCATTGTTGTCACCATAGTCAAAACGACGCACAAGTAGTGCTGTTATTATTCTTGTTGTGGTTGTATCTATGGAACGAGCGAGCCTTTCTAATTTCCTGGACTGTTGTTGATACGTAGCGTAGTGAAATTTCGATTTGTTGTTGTTCCCACGCCTGTTCTTGACCTCAACCACTTCTATTTTGTGGCTCTCGTGCCCGTGCCCCTCCTTTATACTTTAATGTCCATCCACGGTCACAGACATTCTACTTCTGTCTCTCAAAACCAGAAAGCTCAGCTGGCTAATGCCTATAATGAACTAGGGAAGGAACTCGCTTCCCAAAAGATTCGGGTAATAGGTAATTACACCCTCGGAAAAGTCATCGGAGAAGGCAAGTCTTCTTAACCCTACCACAGGCATGTCTGATTAGATCTCTCTCAGGTGCCTTTGGAAAAGTGCGCATGGGCACTCACCGTCTCACCTCCACCCGCGTCGCAATAAAGCAGATCCCAAAGGCCATGTCTGCCGTCCTTACCCGCGAGATACATCACCACCGCCAGCTACACCACCCCCACGTTACCCAAATGTATGAAGTCATCGCTACCGAATCATACATATGGATCGTAACAGAGCTTTGTTCCGGAGGAGAGCTCTTTGATTATCTCGCCGAAAAGGGCCGTCTATCCGAGGAAGAAACGAGAATCATCTTTGGTCAATTGTGTCTCGCCGTCGCCTACCTCCATGACAAGGGCATCGTCCACCGCGATCTCAAACTCGAGAATGTCTTACTCGACGAACGATGTCGCGTCAAACTCGGTGATTTCGGATTCACTCGCGAATATGAAAGAGGCGTATACATGGAGACCTTTTGCGGTACCACCGGGTATGCTGCTCCAGAGGTCCTGCAAGGAAAGAGATACCTTGGTCCAGGTGAGCGGTGGTCCGTCTGTATTCGTGCAACTCGTTTGATATTATTTTTTGCAGAGGTGGACATTTGGTCCATTGGTGTAATTCTTTATTGCCTTTTGACCGGCACTCTTCCATTCGATGACGACGACGAACCTACAATGAAACAAAAGGTTATAAAGGGCGAGTTTGAAGATCCAGAATGGTTATCCAGAGGTTCGATACTTTTTGCTGCTGTTTGGCCCACTGGCTCTTACACTGCTCTCAAAGATGCTCGCGACCTCCTCCGGGATATCTTACAGACTGATCCGTCGAAACGCTTGACAATCCCTCAAATTCTGGCATCCCCTTGGTTCACCCCGCGTAATGCTACTGTTTCTATTGTTACGACCCTCGAAAAAGGCCTACCATCCCCGTCACCCGCTCGCACTGCCTTCCCGTTGAGCGTGAAGCCCAGTGCAAGCGACGCTGGAAATCATGAGACAGATCAAGCTACATCCGCTACTTCTATCACCTCCGAAAGGACTTTCCTCTCTGCCATTTCCGAACTTTTACCTTCCGCACCTGCAACTCCCAACGACACTTCTGACCCATTCCAGGATTCTTCCGAGTCCATTCCAGTGCAAATCCATTCCTACCCAAGCCAGAGTACTATCACCAAAGGTGACGATAAGTCTATAGACACAAGCGCGCAGCAGCATGAGGATGTCGATGTCGAAGAGGAGAGGAACAAGAATAGCATAGAGACGGCGCGATCCATCACCCCCTCGAACCCCACCCGGATTCCACCGCACCCAACTCGCACACCTGCTCGCACGAAACGCCGTTCTGTGTCGTCGACACTTTCCGATGGGAATGGCTCCCCGGCACGTGAAATACCCCTTGCAGCTCTTCCTCCACAGGACTTTGCGAGTCTTCTCAGCACGCCTGCTCCTATCATCTTTTCGACGCCTGCCGAGCGCGATTTACTGAACACTATGAGTGCCATGGGCTTTGACACCGCTCAGATAGTGCATTCAGTTATATGTGATGCATGCGACTCAGCAGGGGCGCTATGGTGGATGTTGATGCGTAAACATGAGAAACGTATTATCCACGATGTTCGAGCTACTTCTCCAGACCCTGCTCTCGAACAAGTTGACGAAGCCTCGGGATCCAAGCGACGGAAAGAGAAGGAAGGATCCTCCGGGACTCGGAAAAAAAGCAAACGCAGCATTGCTGTACAATCCGACGATTCCTCTCCTGCGTCAGTCCCTCCAGCGTTCGCCCTTGTACCACCCACTCCGACGGTTCCTTCAGCTGCGCGTCCGGCTACTCCACCCCGCGCAAAGTCGCCATTCCTGTCGCCCTCGCCAACCACAAACGAGTCTTCTGTGCGCTCGAGTCCATCTACGCCAAGCGGGAGCTATAAGGGGATAGAGAGCAAGGATAAAGATGGACTCAGGTTGAAGAGAGAAGCAAAGGCTCGCTCTGGAAGTGTGAGCATCATGCAACGAGCGACAACAGCCCTCGAAGCGGCTGGACTTGTTCGCAAGAAGTCGGCGGAAGTGGTCAAAGACCAACGCGAAGCTCATCGAGACAAGGAGAAATCACGCGAGAATGATAAGACGCAGGTTGGGGATGATCCCCGTAGCTCGCACGGAAGTGCCAGCTCGTCTAAATTGACCAAGTCGCCACCCGTGAAGGCAAAGGAGGTGATGCCATCCTCCTCCTCGCCTCCCCCTGATCTGCCTGCTATGCCCGGGTCGCCTTGGGTGATGGCAGGTGGCCGGACCTCACCCCCCAGTACATATGCACCGACTCCTGCTAATTCCCCGGGTGATACGTTGAATTCACTTCCGAATTTCTCCGAGAATGGCGGAAGGGTTATCGCTCCCAACCGAAATCGCGCAAGCTTATTGTCTGCGTTTCGCCTCTGGTTTCAAGAGGATAGGAAGGGGAAACGCAAGGAGACGACGCCGCCGCTATCGCAGGGTGGTGCCCGCGGGTTGCAATATTCTCGATCCATGGCTACTCCACCCACGCCCCCTTCCAGTAAGAGCACGGTCAAGCGGCGCACGAGTGGGGGCGGGCGGGGTCGGCGTGTCAAACGACAGTCCGTTTCATCTCGTCGATCCAGTAGCGTCAATTCTCGCAGGTCGTCCGGCAATTCCGCTCAGATCTTCATGCTTGAGCCGTCCCATACGCTTGATCAGATCCATTCCGTCCGATCCTTTGGCGCGGACACACCCAACTCTGAGAGAGGTGATTACTCTTCACGACCGTCGTCTATACACAGCGTTACCCTTGGCGGTATTCCTCGGCATGGCAAATCACCGTCCACGGGATCAAATGGGTCAGCGTACTATCGTAACTCATCACCACTGCCCAAGTATAACCATCGCAGGGCAGGCTCTTCTTCCTCTACGCGCGTCGTACGGCATATTCAAAGTACACCCGGGAATGTGCGCCCCGCACATCACCGCTCGAACTCTGCTGCTTCTTCTGCACATTCCCTTTCATCATCAAGACCCACGTCATTCTACGAAGCTTACGAGGGCGAGGCAAGGCGGACGGGCTCGCCATTCAAGGGGTATCCTTCAAGACGGTCGTTGGACGAAAACACCCCCAGACGCAGTGCAGGCATGTTTATTGCTCAGAAGCGTATCACACCATTCATGAGCCCGCATAATTCTGGTTCATTAGGACGCACATCGTGGAAGAAGAGTTGGGGACATGAGCCTCCTGGCTGGCAAAGCCGGAGCACTCATCTTCCTGTCGAAGTTTTGGTCATCTCGCCAGCGCCGGACATTAGGGACGTGTTCAGTGCGGGAAGGCCAAGCCTGAACATGGGAGATGAGAGTGACTGGGTAGATGAGGAGGAGGACGTGCCCGAGTTTGCGGGTGGTCTAGGACAGATGCCTGGGAGTGCGGCGAGTTCGAGTACGAGCTCGTCGTATTTGACGCTGGAGGCACCGATACCACTGGTCATGTCGCCGCCGCCGCGGAATCACGGCGGGCACTCGCGAACGGGCAAAGCTCGTGCGAGCTCTGGTGCTGGTGTTGTGGGGAGACGGGGAGGTAGTCATTCGCCGGCTGGGAGGTCTTCGCCTTCTCCTGGCCAAGGTGACATATCGTTTGAAGCGCCTGCACCGGAAGCGAGGGGTGGACGGTGGCAGTTGCCAGCGGCGCGCGGACCGGCTTTCAAGCATGCGATCCAAGAAGAGGATGAAGGTGAAGAAGAGTAAGTCGGGGAATGTGTTGTCATGATTGTTTCCGCGTTTTGTATTGTCGAGCATCCGTGGACTTTTTTTCTTTCTTTCTTTGCGTGCTGTCTGGTTACCTTGCGCTCTGTCCCGGTCCTGTTTCCTGTTTCATTTTGTTTTTCATTCTGGTTTTCTTTTCTGGGACCTCCCTCTGCACTACGATTTCACATTGCTACTCTGACCGCTTATGGTTACCCACGTACTCTATCCCTGTATCGTTTTCTTTCCCTTTACATTCTATCGATATCTCATCGACAATGCGTAATCATGAGGCTCATATTCTGGTACAGGTTACGGATTTTCATTGCTCTTTACGACGCTGAGAGAAATATGTTTTTTTTTTTTTCGAAACCATGTGCGTATGACTTCGGACTGTTTATTTTATTGGGTTAGTGTGTGACAAGATGAAGACGTGACGAGTCGTGTATGTCACATCACGTGGGTTCACATTGTAAATATACGCGACGAGCTCGCATTTCGTTTCCCATCATTCTCTTCACTCATGGCGCGCGGGACCACCTTCGGGCTGACATCAAATGGTCGCGGACGTGCAGGACGCGGAGGACGCTCTGGATACAGAGGAGGCAACTATTTTCGAGGTGGTCGTGGCAGAGGGAGAGGCGGACGAGGCGGCGCATCCAACGGCAACGGCCCCAACGGACCAGGCGAAGGACCCGCCCCTCAGCGCGAAGACGACGGTACGCAGCTCGCCGAGCGGTTCGAGCAGGTCGAGTTAGGCGACGAGATCGACGAAAAGCTCGGGTTCGCGCGGCTGCAAGAAGGCGGGCGGAGAGAAGGCTGGCTCATCAACATGCACCCGACGTTGGTCAAGGACCCGGAGAACCCAGGCGGCAAGGCTGCTGTAGATTTTTATTTCATACAGGACGACGGGAAGTCGTTCAAGTGCACGATGCAGTACGAGCCCTATTTTTTGATCGCTTGCAAGGTGGGCGTTTTTTTTTGACGGATGGGCGGTTCTGACGGTGTGAATGTAGAGCGGCTCGGAGGCGAGCGTCGAAGAGTGGCTTATGAAGCGGTATGAAGGCGTCATTCACAAGGTCGTACGCCAGGTGAAGGAGGACCTCAAGTTGCCGAATCATTTGATGGGACACCGGAGGCTTTTCCTTCAGCTATGCTTTCGCAATGTTTCGGACCTTCTCGTCGTCAGACGCGAAATCGTACCGTTTGCGCTCAAGAATGGTGCGAAACGGGGAGCTATCGATGCCTATGCTGAAGTCGTCAACGCGACGGCGGGCCCGAGTACGAATATGGAGCTCGAGGGCGAATGGGCGGAAATTGGGGGGAGCATCAACGGGGTGAACTATAGGGAGAGGGATCCCCGCGAATGCATCGTCGACGTTCGGGAGTTTGACGTGCCGTATTACCTGCGCGTGGCCATCGACAACGAGCTGCGTGTCGGGTTGTGGTACGCGGTAACGTTCAATGCGGGTCAACCTAGCTTTGAGCAGATCACGGAGCGTGTCAAGCGTGCGGATCCTGTGGTCATGGCGTACGATATCGAGACGACGAAGGCGCCGCTCAAGTTTCCTGACGCGGAGATCGACCAGGTGATGATGATTTCGTACATGATTGACGGACAGGGCTATCTCATCACGAACCGCGAGATCGTGAGCGAGGATATCGAGAACTTTGAGTATACCCCGAAGGAAGGGTACGAAGGGCCGTTTATCGTGTACAACGAAAAGGACGAGGTGCGTCGGTCTTTTGCAGTGACCTTTTTGTTTGCTCATTGGCGTTGGTGTGACTAGGCTGCGACGATCACGAGGTTCTTCCAGCACATTCAGGACGTCAAGCCTACGGTCATGGCGACGTTCAACGGCGATTTCTTTGATTTTCCGTTTCTTTACACGAGGGCCAAGGCTAATGGGATCGATATGTTTCTCGAGACTGGATTTGCAAAGGACTCGGAGGACGAGTTTAAGAGTCGTTGTTGTGTCCACATGGACTGCTTCCGTTGGGTCAAGCGCGACTCGTATTTACCGCAAGGTAGTCAAGGCCTGAAGGCGGTCACGACGTCAAAGCTAGGGTATAACCCGATCGAGTTGGATCCTGAATTGATGACGCCGTGCGTTGACGTTCCTCTCGTTTATATGTGTATTTAACGTCGATCGCTAGGTATGCTATGGAGCAGCCGCAAGTCCTTGCTCAATACTCAGTCTCCGATGCGGTGGCGACGTATTATCTCTACATGAAATACGTGCATCCGTTCATCTTCTCCTTGTGTAACATCATTCCGTTGTGCCCTGACGAGGTCTTGCGAAAGGGAAGTGGGACGCTTTGTGAGACGTTGTTGATGGTGAGCAGGTTTATTCGTAGCTTGGGGGCTTCGCTCATGGACTATGACGCAGGTGGAGGCGTACCGAGGCCGCATTATTATGCCCAATCGACACGAAGAGGCTCACTTGAACATGTTTGAAGGTCACCTGCTCGCCTCGGAAACGTATGTTGGAGGACACGTGGAGGCGTTGGAAGCTGGCGTTTTCCGCAGTGACATCCCTACGGACTTCAAGGTTGTCCCGAAAGCTGTTCAACAGGTCCGTAGCATTCCTTGCATAGTGTTGCCCCCTGCTCACCACCCGTGTTTAGTTGATTGACGATCTGGATGCTGCCCTGACATTTTGCATCATCGAGGAAAACCACGCGTCTTTGGAGAGCGTCACCAACTACGATGAAGTGAAGGCTCAGATCCAATCCGCTCTCGAAGTCATACGAGATAATCCAAAGCGAACGGACAAGCCGTTGATCTACCATCTCGACGTCGCTGCGATGTACCCCAATATCATGTTGTCAAATCGACTGCAACCGGACTCTATGGTCGACGAGTCGGTGTGCGCGGTGTGCGACTACAACCGGCCGGGAAAGAAATGCGATAGAAGGCTGGAGTGGGCGTGGAGAGGCGAGTTCTTCCCGGCACACAGGGACGAATACAACATGATTCGACATGCGCTGAATCAGGAGTCCTTCCCTCCCAAGAAACCCGGCGGACCGCAGCGGAAATTCGTGGACCTGACGGAGACGGAGCAGACGGCGCTGTTGCACAAGCGGCTTGGAGACTACTCTCGCAAGGTTTACAAGAAGACGAAGGATACGAGGGTTGAGACGCGCGAGTCTATCGTGTGCCAGCAGGAGAATCCGTTCTATGTTGATACCGTGCGCCGATTCCGTGATCGGCGGTACGAGTACAAGGGGCTCCTCAAGACATGGAAGAAGAATCTTGACACGGTTCTCGGCGAGGGTCGTTCGCTAACGGAGGTGGACGAGGCGAAGAAAATGATCGTTGTCTATGACTCGTTGCAGCTTGCGCACAAGTGTATTCTCAACTCGTTCTACGGGTATGTGATGCGCAAAGGTGCACGCTGGCATTCGATGGAGATGGCGGGTATTACGTGTCTCACGGGTGCGACCATCATCCAGATGGCTCGTGCGTTGGTCGAGCAGATCGGGCGTCCTCTAGAGCTGGACACGGACGGGATTTGGTGCATGCTCCCGGGCGTGTTTCCGGAGAACTTCAAGTTCAAGTTGACGAACGGCAAGACCATCGGTATGTCGTACCCTTGTACGATGCTCAACCATCTCGTGCACGCCCGGTTTACCAATCACCAATACCACAACTTGAACCCTGAAACCGGAGAATATGATATTCACTCTGAAAACTCCATCTTCTTTGAACTTGACGGGCCGTACCGCGCGATGATTCTTCCGTCGTCAAAAGAAGAGGACAAATTGCTCAAGAAGCGTTATGCGGTGTTCAACGACGATGGTTCTATGGCGGAGCTCAAGGGTTTTGAGGTGAAGCGACGTGGGGAACTCCAACTCGTCAAGATCTTCCAATCCCAGATCTTTGAGAGATTCTTGCTCGGCTGTACGACCGAGGAATGTTACGGCGCTGTTGCAAACGTCGCCGATCAGTGGCTCGACATCCTCTTCTCTCATGCGGAGACGTTGGGGGATGATGAACTTGTCGAACTTATTGCCGAGAACAGAAGCATGTCGAAGACGCTCGCCGAGTATGCTGGACAAAAGTCTACGTCTATCAGTACCGCGAAGAGGCTTGCCGAGTTTTTGGGCGATCAGATGGTGAAAGACAAGGGTCTCGCTTGCAAGTTTGTCATCTCTGCGAAGCCACATGCCGCGCCTGTCACCGAGCGAGCGATCCCGGTAGCGATATTTTCCGCCGAAGAATCCGTCAAACGAACATACCTTCGCAAATGGCTCAAAGATCCAGGTCTATGCCACTTTGACCTTCGTTCGATTCTGGACTGGCAGTACTACATCGAGCGGTTGGGTTCCGTGATTCAGAAGCTGATCACTATTCCTGCTGCCATGCAGGGCGTCTCGAATCCCGTGCCACGGATTCGGCATCCTGATTGGTTGCATCGCAGAGTAGCGGGTGCTATAGACAAGTTCAAGCAGAACAAGGTTACGGACTTTTTTTCTGTCGCTCCGCGGAAGGTGCAGGAGGATGAAGAGGACGATATGGAAGACTTTGGAACGCAGAAGAATCTCACCGATGGGCGTATTGCTGTTGTGACCCGCAAGGCTACGCGGAAGCCAAGTCCAAGCCCCAAAGTTCAAGAAGACGACGAGCGCACTGTACCCTTGCCAGATCCCGCTGTGAATTACTCGGCTTGGCTCAAAGCGATCAAGCCTTGCTGGCGTAAGAGGCGCGAAGTACGTTTGGGCGGAGACACGTCTACGGTTGTCCCTTCCATGTTCAGAGGTGCACGGATACGAACGACGCAACGGTGGGATATCGTACAGATCCGACCGAGCAAGATTTCTGGACGGTTTACGTTATGGGTTTCTGTTGACGGAGAGATCACTCCAGTCCCCCTTCGTATTCCGAGGCAGTTTTATCTTCACTTCAAGAATCCACCTAGGGACGATTTGTTCCGCACGGAGTACTACCAGTTGGAGAAGGTCGTGCGACACCTACCGAGGGACATGCCTTGCAATAACCTGTACAAGGTGGTCGTCAAGGAGGACGTGTATGATGACATTCAAGAACACTTTACGGACTTGACGAACGATCCAAATGTTGACGGTGTGTTCGAGCGGCAGGTATGTAGAGGCTTGCGTCCAGAGCCGGCCGGCGTATTTCTAATATTTACCTTATAGGTTCCGCTGGAGATGCGTGCTTTGCTCAAGCTGGGCAAGACTTGCACTGTCGATGAACTAGGCTTGACTCTCAATAGAGCCCAGACAACGGGAGTCGACCTGAATCAACTCGATCGTGCTAATCCTTCCCTGTCTCGCAAGACGTACCTTGATGGCGGGCGTGGTAGCAAACACCTGCTGCTATATCACGCCTGTGCGCAAAGTGCTCCGATCCACGTGTTTGCTCTCTTCCTTCCAAGCGGCGTCGTGAAGATGCATCTAGTAGACCCTGCGACACGTCGCCAAGGCATACCGCGTTTGCAGGAATTGTATAAAGATCTTTTGCAAAAACGCCGCGGTCGATTCGGAGATCCTGCTTCTATGCAATATCCCTCTTCTTGCGACTTCACTACGACTTACCATAGCAAGGACGTCTCGGCCCTCAAAGCGATTTCCCGAGAACTGGGGCTCTTGGAAAATTTATCGTTCACGGTCATCATTTCCTCGACCAAAGAACAAGTCTACTTTGACACGCACGTTCCCAAACTCTCGAGGTTTCCTGTCTTGTCGATGCCCAAAGCCAAGATCTACCATACGCTCGACGTCTTTCCTTGGCAAACAAATGTCGCTCAAAAGATGCTACATCGCTACTTGATGTGTGGTTTGTGGCTCGACCGTTCTATCGCTCTTTCGGACTATTACGACGTTCCCATCGGGCACATTGATGGCGACCAATCTCTGGTTCTCTCTGATATTGGCTTTGCGCGGCGGCTGATCCAGCAAGATATTATTCTCTGGTGGTCACCCACAGACCGCCCAGATCTCGGTGGTAGGGAGGCTGATAATCGGCCGACGGAGGAACTACAGAACACAGAATTCATGACTCCCGGGTGCTACTCCAATGTCTGCCTGGAAATCACGGTTCGGAACCTAGCAGTCAACTCTGTTCTACACTCCGTCGTAGTGAACGAGCTGGAGGGCAGTGGAGGGACGACGGCGTTTGACTCCACATCACGTACCTTGAGCGCATACAACCAGGGCGAAGGACAACGCGACCTTAGCCTTGGAGAGTCCAACGTCTCAACCTTGACGTTTGGGATTATGAAGTCGATGATCAAAGCCTGGCTTCTCGACAAAATCCAGGGCAATTTCGACAGTCCTGCGACGTTGGCCATCGACCATTTCTGGCGATGGGTCAGCACAAGTGGCTCTCATCTTTATGACCCAAGCGTTCACCGTTTCATCCATGGGCTTATGCGGAAAACGTTCATACAGATGCTTGCGGAGTTCAAACGGCTTGGTTCCCATGTCATCTACGCCGATTTCAGTCGAATTATGCTTGCTACATCGAAGCCACCTGGAACGGCTAACGCATACGCGACCTATATCGCGACGGCGGTCACATCTCACGAGCTATTCCAACACATATATCTGAAGACTGAGCGTTACTACGACTTCCTACTGTTCATGGACTCGGCGAATTTTGGTGGTGTCGTTTGCGAGGACCCCTTGGCTCTCGATCCTCCGGAGGAGCTCACTCTTGAAATGCGATGGAACATAGAGACGTTTCTCCCGCCCGCGATTCAAAGTGACATGAGCTCGGCGATCCAGTACTTCATTCTCGAGCTCTACAAGGTCAGACAGAAGGTGAACGCGAGCTCCCGAGCCCCTCTTCGGATACTCCCCAACTCTGCACCCGATACCACACAGCGAGACGCTGGGAAGGCGAAGGAGCTAGATGCCACTCACGAGTTTATCTCCAGGAAGCTCACCCGGAAACTCCTACGGCTCGTAGGCTCCATTCAGAACAAGCATAGAGATTCGACATATGATGAAGAGCTCCACTCTCAATTCACCTTCCCTGTACTCCCGGGCTCTTATCTCACACTCACTAACCCCGTCCTCGAGTTCGTCAAGTTTAGCTGCGCGGTATTTGGCCTTGCGGGAGAGTATCAGATCGAGATCGGGCTGATGAAGCGGAACCTCCTTGACTTGGCAGGCATTCGAGAGTTTGCCAACGAAGCTGTTTTTCGAAACCCCTGCGAAACGCTCAAGTTGTCAAACGTCGCATGCAAGATGTGCGATGCCCTTCGTGATTTTGACTTTTGTCGTGATCCGGAGCTCATGCCGGATGGTTCGACCGTCGGACCGCCCAAGTGGACCTGTCGAGTGTGTGATGGCGAATACGATCGAGCTGCGATAGAGATGGAGCTGGTCCGCATGGTTGGGGTCATCGAGAAGTCGTTCGCCCAACAGGACATGCGTTGTACGAAATGCAAGCAAGTCCGATGCGACAACGCGTCGCGATATTGCTCGTGTTCGGGATCGTATCAGTTGGTGGTCGGGAAAGCGGAGATGAAGAGGAAGTTGAGGACGATCCTCAATGTGGCCATCGTGCACAACTTTGCGAGGCTCAAGGTGAGTATTTGTTCGTGAGACTGATGAGGACTTTTGGATGCTGAATGTCTTCTTTTCTAGGAGTGCTCGCAGGTCATGCTGGAGAATTGGTGATTGAACGTTGTGGTCATCGGGTGCGGCGGTCTTTCACGAAGGATACACATTGTATTTTATGTAATATCTTGCACTTCTTACACGATTCTACGATTTCTTGCATTCGTGTTTGGTCCCAGTGACTGATTGTTTTTTTGTTGATATGATCAGTGTTATAAACACATAGCTTTCACCTAACTTTTATTTGTAATCAATCACGTGATGCTTAGTCATAACCCTAACACATGATACTACGTCATTCATTCTCGAACATTCTATCTTTCATTTCACTTATCTATGACATCATATTACTAAGTAGCTTACTAATGTATTTCTCATGCCGGCCCTAAAGTCCTCACTTAATATATAAGAGGCCACAAGCTGAAACAGACTCCTTCGTCTTGTCCACTTGTGCATTACACATTAAGGTCTGACCGATCCTCCATTTCTCTTCCTTTCTGTTGTTGTTGTGGTTGAGTCCTTGAGTAGACAGGCTTAAGAGTGGTCATAACACTTGGACAAGACTATATACTACTCCTGGACTCGTTGTCTTGTCTCTTCTCTTGTTGCTGTGGTATACCCGGATTCCAGGGTTAAGGAAATTTGGGTGTTGCAGCCTAGTTGACTACTTGATCGTCAGGAGAAAACAATTCTTATACATATAAACTGTTTGTAGAAACCGTAGACTACCGAGGTAGAGGACTACCGGTACTCACCAGGTGTCAGCGTTGAGATGTTATCGAACGTTGTGGTAAGAGAACAAGATGTTATTAGAACTCAGACGCTGGGTCTGAATATTATATACGACAAAGAAAGATTATGTAATCTACTATCTACTAAGTCGTTATTATCTAATTATAGAGCGCTCAGAGCTACTAAATAGTGCTCGTTCAACACTCCCCCATACTTTGCTGCCTCTTTTGGGCGCAAGTAGTATGTAGTAATGAGCACTTTTCTAGTTTTGTGCTTCATCGTAGAATACTAATCCAACATCTTTCCTGAATTGGTCGAGTTTAATATGACCAAGGTTCTTTGTGAGCATGTCGGCTGGGTTGACAGCTCCTTCAACAAAGAATAATTCGATCTTCTTTTCATGTACGAAGTCCCTGATGGCATGCCAACGAATGTCAACATGTTTGCTACGTTTTTCAGTAACAGGGTTCGATGCCATGAATATAGATCCTTGGTTATCACCACAAATGGGGATGGGTTTCAACTCGTATCCTAATTCGGATAGTAGTGATCGTATCCAAATCACTTGTTTACTGCAGTCCGACAAGGCAACGTATTCTGCTTCAGTAGAGGAGTGTGCAACTCTCTCTTGATGGCGAGACT
>JBBPOS010000370.1:0-30474 GCA_038091575.1 Leccinum subgranulosum
CAGGTGGGACATTTTGCAACTGCCCATCCATTTCACCCTCCACACCGGCATCTCTCTGGCAACATCAGTATGTCATTTCTGAGATTTATTTTCCCATAGCATTTCTTTTTACACACTACTCTATTAGGTTGTGCATTTTTTCCACTTACACTAACGAAGAATGTTGAGATATTTACAGAGGGTGCTCAGATTTTGCAACACCGGTGCAATGATAGTATATATATGAAAGTCGCAGCTGGGCGGCGTTTTCGAGCTCCTCGGCGACTATCCGTCCCCGCGGGCGCTTGACAATGGATGTGGGCGAATGGTGGGCGTCTATCTATGTATACATGTATGTACGTATATCAGCGCGCAGTTTTTTTTTTTTTTCATTCTTCATTTCGTGCACTCTGTCTGAGACCGGTCGGGTGGTAGGCGCCTGGCTCAGACCGCAACGACGAGACGATGGTAACACACACCGATCACATCCTTTGCGGTGATTACAGGCGGGAATGATCCTGCCGCACTGCAGGCTGCCGGAGTGGAGGAATGTGACGTCGGCGTTGTAGTATGCCCGGACTGCGTCCGCCAAGGGGTACGGCACTACGAAAGAGTGGCTCGTCCACTATATCCAAGATGGATTTCTGGAGGTATCATAGATAGTGTTATCATCGGGAAGATCATCCCCCGACACCATGTCACGCGTCTGATCGACTATCGAATATTTTGAGAAAGATTTGTCAGTCATCATTCATTGGAGAGAGAAAGTTTCCATGCGAGTGGCTCGCTACAAGCGGGGAACGCCACCTATGCCTCACCTCTGATACACAGTATGAACGCTTTTTCATCATCCTTCCGAGCGAGTCACATCTTGATGAGTCGCTAATTTTTTTGAAATCAGTGCCAAATTTGACGATTTTAATATGACCTTTGAAGGTGTAGTCCGAATCATAGAGAACTTGGCTGCGTGCACAGCCAAATTATGGTCATGCCCCCCAGAATCAAATCGAGTTCTTTGTCTCTGCGAGGCAAACGTCGACTCGTGATGCCAGGTGAGTAATCGTGATGACGATGTATGTCCGCGCCGCGTATGGAACGGAGTGTATCGGAAATGCGTCCCGCTGCCAACACAGGATTCGAATCCGCAGGCAGACGCTGACAACTTGACGACCGGGTTGCTGAAAATAAGCCACAAAAATAATGTAACAATCGATCAGCAAAAACATGCCAAACGGGAGGCAACTTGGCGACGACATTCCAGCGAGACTAACTCTGTACCCTTTCCGTTGGAGCACGAGGTGTTCTTTGGCCGCGGCCATCAGATGTCAGTCAGTATGCACTGCATTCGCCAACAACCGGGGAAGTGTGCAGCCCTGAGATTGACTAACTTGGAGACGTCCTCTCCGAAACCATAGTCTTCTTTGCAGAAAATTGCAGGGTGAACTGTTAGTCCAGGACGAAGAGATTGACTGACCATGATTTCAATAGTAGCACGCGACGTCTACGAGGAGATTATTCAGCACGGGTAAAACATGTTGCTCATCAAATCACGGTGTTCTCTAGGGAGGGGGCTGAACGCATCTCCGCTGAACACGGTGCATATGGGGCGTCTTGCCTCAGGGATGGCGGCCCTTGGTGGAGTATGAGCGGAAGTTTTGCAAGGGCGGTATATTGGGTTATGTGATACTTGCTGAAATAAGTCCAGAATGGAACCCTCGAGGCTTTATGTAAAGCGCAATTTTCCACTCACCACGTTCATTGGAATGTACAATGGAAAGTTGATCGTAGCCTGAGGAACAAATTGTTGCCTTGGCCGATTGTAGACCACTAGATCGATGCCAGCAAGTAATGAGCGTTTGAGCAGTTGGTCAGACCATCTGGGTGAGTCAAGTCTAAGGAACACACCGGCTCAGTCGCCATCGAAGCATTGCCGCTTCGGAGGCGATGCCCACATAATCGATTTATGGAGAGGCTCATTGACCCAAATTTTCTTGATGATCAGTCCGACTCGGGTCCGGCCGTGACTTGGGGCGAAATTTGTCAAGTCTGCGGAGACTTTCCGAAATAAGATATGTCGTCGGGACTGTGGGAATTTTACTCAAAACACTTCCACGTTAATTTCACCCGAGCAATTTCTTTGCGTTGAACAAGAATTTGCATTGGCACTTATCAATGTGCTAGTGCAACAACACATCTTCAAGCAGTTAGTATTCGAGGACTTCTTTGATTATCCTCGGGTCGCTACGATCGTTCGCTGTCTTGTCAAGGCTACATCCAAAATGCGTCACACTAGTAGCAGGTTGCCCCTACTGGCGATCGCTCGACGGTCTTCGAAGCAGATCGCAATTCCCCCCGTCTTGTCATCCTCTCGATTCAGCTCTTTTTCCCTTTCTCAATCCCCTTCATGTCTTTCAAGCCCGGTTCCTCAGAAATACCCATTCCTAGCCAAGAACAACCGACTGGAGAACAAGAACGTGAGAAGCTTCAGCCTCGAGTCTGCTTTGCCCGCGCAAGAGCGGTATGACGGTATGACTGCATTGACATTCTAGACATTAGATATGGCCTGACGTGATTGTAGTCTGTGTCATCGGTGGTGGTCATGCAGGCTGTGAAGCCGCGACTGGGGCCGCGCGAGCTGGTGCACGAACATTGCTAATCACGCAGAAATTGGACACGATTGGAGAGCTTTCATGTAATCCATCCATTGGAGGTGTCGGAAAAGGGACGTTGGTTAGAGAGGTAGACGCACTGGATGGCGTCATGGGCAAGGTCACAGGTGAGCTATAGTGTGAGTCGAATGATCACTCAGAGTCTGACTGTTCTCCTTTTCCAGACAAGGCTGGGATACAGTTCCATATGTTGAACAGGTCCAAGGGGGCTGCGGTTTGGGTGCGTCAATAATAGTTGCGTATCAATACAATACCCACGTTTCACGTTTCACGATCCACACTTACAGGGCCCTCGAGCACAAGTAGACCGCGAATTGTACAAGCGACATATGCAAGACATCATATCCAACTATCCTGATCTAGATGTTCGAGCTGCTAATGTGTCGGACCTTGTTTTTGACCATCAGACAGCTTCTTCCAGCTCTGGTGGTACCGTTTGGGGTACCGTGACCGGTGTTCGACTAGGTTGAAACCCAGTTCCGCTTTATAGAAAATGAATACTAATTTTAGAATGATAGAATCTGGGGACGTCATTCCATGCTCACAGGTCGTCATCTGCACGGGTACATTCCTGTCGGGTGAGATACACATCGGTGCGTGCCCTGATCTGCAGCACCCATCTCAGGTACCGATACTAGTCCAGGAATGAAGCGTTTCCCAGCCGGCCGAATGAATGATGCACCGGCCATTGGCCTGTCTGCTTCGTTGCGCGCAGCTGGCTTTCAGCTCGGGCGCTTACAAACTGGAACCCCTGCACGACTTGACAAAAACACAATTGACTTCAGTCGGCTAGAAAAACAAGAGGGTGACGACCCACCGCACCCATTCTCATTTTTAAACCATAGAGTAGATAACGAAGTATATTTTCTCTTACCCATTCCAATGTCGGAGATCTAACGTCCGTTCCTGTTAGCATAACCAGGTCAAGTGCTACAAGACTTATACCACCCCTGAAACCCATCAACTAGTCAAGGAGAGCATGAATTTGAGCGTCCACATACAAGAAACTAAGAAGGGTAGGTCATTTCCAGCGAGTACCTTCATTCTTCGTCCACATGTTGTCAGGCCCGCGTTATTGTCCTTCACTGGAGGCCAAAGTTGCTCGATTTGGACACAAGGATAATCATACCGTCTGGTTAGAACCCGAAGGTTACGATTCAGGTAAAATGCAACCACCGGGAAGGACACACGCTAAGCATAGTACAGACCTGATATACCCTAATGGCATATCGTGCTCCATGCCTGAAGAGTTGCAAGAGCCCATGATGCGCACCGTTCCTGGACTAGAAAACGTTCGCATGGTTCGACCTGCTTACGGAGTCGAATACGACCACATTGATCCTCGGGAACTCCTGCGTGAGTCATAATATTGTCTTGCATCTTTGCATTCCTAACACAACCTACAGCATCGCTCGAGACCAAAAGGATCAAAGTATGTCATCGCCAAAATAAATTTCCCGTTCCTTATCTTTCGTCTAGGGGCTTTTCCTCGCCGGACAGATCAATGGGACTACAGGATACGAGGAAGCCGCGGCACAAGGTTGCGTCGCTGGTATTAACGCGGGCCTTGCGGCACGAAATCTCCCGCCGCTCTCCATCACCCGCGCAGACGGATACATGGGCGTAATGATCGATGATCTCGTAACCAAAGGAGCAGAAGAACCGTGTACGCAGCGGCGCTAGCGGCCCCGGTTTACACTGCTAATGCTGAGTTATAGACCGAATGTTTACCTCTCGTTCCGAGTATCGCATGACGCTTCGGTGTGATAATGCAGACACGAGACTGACCGAGATAGGTATGAATTTTTTTTCTGCTCCTGATGGTCGGCGTCAGTTAAGTGGTCTTTCGCAGGATATGCCGCAGGTTTAGTATCAGCCGAACGTTGGGCAAAATACACGAGCGATCGTGATTCAATTCAGCGAGGAACGGATATTCTAAAATCCATAGTGTTAAGTCCTCAGGTATGTAGCAATCGTGCATCCTCTTTATCGCTTTTAATGAAGGTGATAGCAATGGGAGAGATACGGAGTCATCGTGACCAAGGACGGTGTCATGAGAAGGCAGGTGTATTAATAATTTCATCCGGTGCTTTTTGACCAGTCGACAGTGCCTTTGATGTGCTGCGCAATCCCTCGGTAACGCTCGAAGGTCTTATTCGTGTCGGCGCTGTTCATAGCTTTACGAAGTTTGAGCCACACATCACCTCGAGGATCATCATCGATGGTAAGTTGGAGAACCCAGTGCGCGCGCTGATCGCTGAGCAATTCATCAGCTACGTATGCCCCCCATCTTGTTCGCCAACTTGCGGACATCGAGGTATTCCATGCGGACGAGTCTCTTCTCCTTGATCCCAATATGGATTACACTCAGGTCAGAGGTCTGAGCGAAGAAGTGAAAGAAAGGTTGCAACGATTCAGGCCCACGACATTGGTTAGGCACACCGGTCTTTCGCTCTACGTTCTCCCCTGATCACTTGACCATTATGCAGGGCGCAGCTAAGCGCATGGAAGGCATGACACCCGCCTCGGTGGTCCATTTATTAAAATATGCACGTCGGACGTGGCATGCACACGCGCGGCACGCCCCTGGTACAGGAAAAGAAACCCATTGTTCCCTACGGGTGGATTCTAGTGCCTAGTCATTAGGTTAGTCATCATCACTTCTCACTTTGTTTCGCATTGCCCCGCCACTTGTAAGCGGAGATAGTCTGTGGGCTCTTGCCGCCACCTTTCGGCGCCAGGTACGCAGTGGCGTCATCTTGCGCGGTACAAGAATTCCCCCGGCGCTTCCATAGAGTGTGCGGTTGCGTTCAGTTCGCAGGTCCACGCGCTTACCACTTGAGAATGCCAACCAGTTCAGAATATTATCTTGCCTTGTTGCGTTCCGACAACTTCCATTGAGCGCCCTGCCACTGGTGGGCGCTCGATTGAAATATATCATCTTTGGACAAGTTCTAATAGACGCCTGGCTACCGACAGGTCTGATTGCAGGTAGGCGCCGAATTCACTTATACAATAATTACCGATCCCATGGATACATAAAATGGATGGACAATGGACGGAAGAATTCATGCGATCTTCTGTGAATGCCGGGGGTTGGGTTCAAACTGGACTTGGTCTCGCCTTGACGAACTGTGGGAAGCAGCGCTCGCTCCCAATTGACCTAATTGAATTATCTCTGACCAGGTACTTGTCCATGTGTGCTGGCATTGCATGCGTGCATATCACCCCGTCTGTGAAAGGCGGACTGTATCACGCAGGCGGCCGCGTTTCAGTCGCCGCTGTCGGCGTCTTGACGACCAACTACGTGAATGAAATCAAGAAGTGGGTCCAGTAACAAGACGACGTTGCGCGGGCTTTGTACTCCTGTCGCCAGTGCCTTTGTGCTTCTGAGGGTACGCTTCGTGCGACTCAGGTCTTCCTAGTAAGGACACGTGGCATCCAGGATGAGAACTTTATCTGGCCGTGCCTTCGACGTCTTATAGTGGATTCTCGAAGCCTCATCGGAAATGTGTAATATTATGAGGTACATTGCACGGACTTACCCGGTTTCGAGACTCTGGAGAAGACAGGTACATCCTAGTACTCATTTCTATGCATTCTCCAGATGTGCTCTCGCTATGATATGGTCCTACTCTGTCTTGGGAGTCATGTGGTGGTACCCACCAGCGTCCGTCAGGTAAATTCATAGCAATGGCTGCTACCACAGTCATGTTGGATCTCGACATGACAACTCACTCAAGTAGGAAACCGAAAAAATGGTTTTGACATCCCCATGCGATGGCTACCTGAAAATATCCATGTGTGTTCTACTGCACGGACCATTTATACAGCGCATAAGGCCACCATTCAGTGACGCGGAGGTCCTCGTGTCGCGGTCACGTGAGTGAGAAATCAAAGCCGTTGGCTGGTTGAGTGGCATGGACGTGCACCTCGTCGTTTCCTTTCCTTCCACGAGTTGCAGTGTTTATTGTTCTCTTCTACTCTCATTACCTGTCGAACTCCTCTTAGCTGAACTACTGTCGCACTCAACACCATCTCGATGATGCACTCGTCACCCCGTCTCCTGGACATAACCCCACCGGCTGCTCGGAAGCTTGCTTTGAAACGCAGAAGGCTCAACAATGGCATCGAGTCTGGGTGTCAGTCTGGTCGAGCGCTAACGGACAATTCCAACGTCTCTCCGATGCCGAACGCTCCGCCCGTGTCGTTGTATGCGAAGCTCTCGTGCTCGACATGTCACCGCGCGCTCTCCACTGCAATCCGGCCCGGTGTTCCAGGTGCATATGCTGTGTGTTCAAGGTATGTTGTACTCTCTCCCTGCGCTGTCGAGCAAGATGCTGGCGACGCCACAGCTCGTACGGGATGTCTAGTTATTCGTTATTATTCATCATGACTGCTTTGGTTGCTTGTGATTCGTGCTGACTCTCCGCATATGCAGATGCTCCGCCCCGACCTGTGCAATATGCTCACGGACATGCACGTCCTACACCCGGCCATCATCCTTTCCCCCCACCCCTGCTCTTACGCGCTCGCCATCCCCTGCTAACCATGCCGCTACACCCTCCCCCAAGCGTGCCGCGCTTAGCCTCAGCTACGCTGCGATGAACTGCGATGCCTCCGCCCCGCTGCCCTCGTCACTCCCCTCAATAAAACGCAAAAAAGCACCGGTCGATAAGGGCGTGGATGTCGACGGCGACTCCGATGGTGCAGGGCGCGATCATCACCTCCACCATCATGACAGTGGCATGTTCGCGTCTACCCTCGGTGATGTCTGTTGCGACTCCGTTGTCGTCCCAGGATGCGGACGCGTCGTGTGTCGGGCCTGCTGCATCGAGAGCATTCCCAAGTGAGTCGTTTTTTGGTTCTTCCCTGACCTGGGCTTGTGTTCAAACGCTGATCGCCGAGGATCGCCCTCACCCTTGTTTTGTTAGCGATGGCAAGTTGTGCGTCGATTGTTTTGCGCTCGTATGAGTGGAGTCTTGCCATACTCTTGCTGGCTTCCGCATTCTTTTCTTTTGGTTCTCGGTTCCCTTGTACGTCCGTGCGTGCGTGGCGAAGGGGTGTGCAGATCCGCAGCTTGGAGATCCAAACATCATGCTCAGATTTCTCGTCTCTCTTCTCTCACTGTGGTCCATGTTATCGATGCTCACATTCACTTGCCTGGCATTCACTCACGTAGATTTCTGCTCGATAATAGCGTATGGTGTATCAGTACTAATCAGGAATAATTCACTGTCGCATGTCTTCTCGCTTTTTTTCAGGTTGCGCCTAGCTCGTCTGGTTGTACGACATTAGAATCTGCTCAAGTCGATCTCGGACTCTCAGAGGGCCAAGTCAAGGTAACGTATATACTTTAAAGACTGGTTAAAAGCAAATAGGAACGAAGATTATTTACGGGCGACTCTCTAACAACGACAGACATCGACGTCGACACGTCGCGCATATGGTATCGTCATGCCACCGTCCATAGTCTACGTACTATTCTATTGGTTTATCTAATTTTTCTGTCGATGTCCAAATGCAACCCACGAGACGAGACACGCCCAACGTCCATTGAACAAGCTGGGCCGCTGACTCTTGCTTACAAGTTGATGTTGACGGGAGTGCAGCCAGCGTTGATAAGACCGTTCTAGAAGAGAAGAAAAAGGAAAGGAGAAGCGCAGCGCGATCGTCCGTCATCGTCAGTCGTCGCCCATATACCGCAAATAGAAAGAAAATGCAAAGACGAACGCACCTGCTGGACATCGGTGCAGCAGACGGGCTGCTGGGTGCAGTCCGCGCCAGTGCCAGTTCCGATGACGGGGATGATGGGGTCACAGTTGATACCGAGGAGAGCAGTGGGATCGAAGACGAGGCCGAGCAGTGAAGCGAGACTGGCGGCGGAGGCACCCTATCGATATGAAGGATGAGACATCGAAGCGTCGTCAGGCATGGGACATGATTTTTTTAAAAAAAAGAGGCGAGACGCACGCTCAGGGTGGAATCGCAGCACTTGAGATTGGATGCGTCGCACTGGCTGGCGGGCATATCAGCAGCAGCGCCGGGGACGGCGAGCAGGCCTGCAGCGATGGCGAGGATGACGGTAGATGCGCGGACGAACATATCGAACAGAGATGTAGAAAAGATTGCGAGAGGTCTGGGTGGATGTGAGGAAACGTTTGCGACACTGAAGAGACCAAGACCGGGCAAGCAGACTCGACCCTTTATACGTCCAGCGTAAGAGTGGTACGATCCTGGTTGCCAAACTGCTCGACAAACGGCGTCTTCGTTGTAATTTTCTTTTTTCGAGTTGCGTGTTCGACGGGGAGGTGGAATTCAGCCCCATCTAGGCGGATATAGTGATTCCATCGCTGTCGCGTTCGTGACGGTGCGACGCGCAGAGTCCGAGGGGGCTCCTATGTGTAGTGATCCTACCGTGACAACACATCAGCCAAGTGAGAAAGCGCGGGACGGACTGCTCGCGTGAGGTCTAGCCCGTCGGAAGGCAACTCATTGACGCGAACGAGCGGAGATACGCGCTTCGTACGTTATACCGTTAGCACGGTGATGGTGGAGAAGCCTCCTTTGCTAGTGCGTCTTCGTCGCCAGGAGTAGGGACCGCGCCGAAGAAGACGCTCTCTTTGGCAGGCGAAGTGCTACTAGAGACCTATTAAGCCAAGCAATAAACGGAACGGTACCTGAGGAGTCGCAGCTTTTTCGTCGGGAAGAAGGAAATACTTTGACTGCAAAAAAGGGACGAGCGTATCGATGAGGGATCTCCGATGCGGCCTGATCAAGTTACACACCTACGGGGGATTCCACGGTGTTGCATAACTGCTGCCGCATCAATATTTTTCTATCATCTGCTGTTGTGAGCTCTTCGAATTTGAACTGTTGCTTCGCTGACAGTGGATATGGGCAACCTGTCATGTTGCATGATCTACCGGTGGTCAGAGTATAATAGGCTAGTAGAACCAAGTCGGATCGATCTATTACCCTTTCCGTAGAGTTAGGATGTCCGGAAAGCGGTGTCACGGCGAAGGGCCGCAGGGGGTTGTCAACCTTCGGAGTGGGACAACGTAAAGATCAGTGGCGAGCGCGGTGAACTCGGAGTCGTCGGGCGGAACTCGATAATGATAGATTATCGCCACAGATCGAAACAACTTTGAGACAACTTTTGACAAATAGTAAGATTTCTCTCTTGCGTCGTTTGAATCAGATGTGGCGAGGTGAATATTCGTGCGCCACGCTTCGACGGCCAATAAGGCGCACCGGTGGCGTGTTCCAAGTGTATTCAGATCCCAGTTGCAATCCCGATTTATTTCTACCCACCAGACCGCGATCTCAGTGAGTGCATCGGCGCGATTCTACAGCGAAGTGAACGGAAGGAGCTTCGAATCTACTTCACTTGGTGAACAACAGCACCAAGCAGTCGTGATTATCTGCAGCTTTCTCGGTAACATTCATGTCCTAGCAAGATCCAAAGATTTCTTGACCGCGGAGGCACCACTGTGGTGGTCAGTGGTACGGCACGAGATATAAGATACATCCATGTATGGTTCGTACACTCAAATCCACCCTGCGTGACGGAAGTGAGTTCGAAGACGTCCAAATTTGGCGTTATTCAGCGGGAGCCTTGCGCTACTCCAATGGATGCGCTCATGATATATGTAGGTAAATTCATGGGAGAACCAAGTTTGAGAGGAAAGACCGGCCCTGGACATGGGCATGGGGGAGTGAGCGGTGCAAGAGTTTACCGACGAATGCAATCCGTCCGCTGACTCCAAGACGAAATCGAATAACGAGGAAAGCTGGTCGAGGCATGAGCAGCGTGCGGGAAAGGCGAAATTTGCGTGCCCGAGCGACGAGGTCTCTGGCATTCAGCCTAACAATCAGCAAAGAGATCCCTTGAGCACGAAAAAAGAAGACCGGCCCTGGACATGGGGGAGTGAGTGGTGCAAGAGTTTACCGACGAATGCAATCCGTCCGCTGACTCCAAGACGAAATCGAATGACAAGGAAAGCTGGTCGAGGCATGAGCAGCGTGCGGGAAAGGCGAAATTTGCTTGCCCGAGCGACGAGGTCTCTGGCATTCAGCCTAACAATCAGCAAAGAGATCCCTTGAGCACGGAAAAAGACCCAGGGATGTCATCACGCTTCGATGCATCATATTCTAAGGTGCCTTCCGACCACTCCCCATCCACCAGACAGGCTTGGGTTTGTCACAAAGGATACGATGAAGTTTGGGCAAGTAATCAATCTAATGTGCCACGCAATGCAGCAGACGCAGACAATTTTAGAAAAGATCTGTATTAGCATTAGGAGATTCATACCGTCTATGGTTTCAGAGAGTTCCTGCTGAAAGGAAGGAGGTGGATTAGTGATCAAACAACTGCGAGACGCCACAAGGAGGCCCACAAATTAACTTACGACCGTATCCTCCACTCGCAGAGTTAGAGAGCGAAGCGGAGGTTTCTCCATGAACTGGGTTCATGCGTCATACCACTGGAATCATAGCACCTCGAGAGACCGCGGTGCTTGCGAGGTCATTCAACCCATCACGAGTACCAAAATGAAGGAATCCTTAAAGAAATCGATGTGCAGCTCCGAGTCTGTGATGGAAGAATTAATGGAGCCAATCCTGATCGAGAGAAAAGTAGTCCATGGCAAGTGTGTGCAAGCACCATTGTGGCCTGGATGGCCTGGCGAGGCTGGGAGCCAACCGAAGTCGAGACACCTTCGCCTCCACTCTCTCTGCTCAGGTTTCACATCCGTATGGTCACGCAAAAATTCGCGGTCGTCGAATGCCAGTGATGCTGCAGTCACCCTCCAGTGTTCCGCGTTCACGACACATTTGGAATACTGAAGCTCGCGGAGGTTCTTCAAAGCTTCATGTGCAGCATCCCGTCTTCAGGAATCCAAGTCGGTTGCAAACAGACCCCAGTTCGGCACCTACCCCCAGTTCGGCGTCACAAATTCACAGGGAATGTCACACAGCTGGATTCAGACTCCGGCCATTCTGACGTAGTACGGCAAACAACTTGTTGATTTCAAGTCAGGTATTGATAATCGGAAAAGTTTACAGTGGGCTGTAGTCTGTAGATAACTAGTTTGTGCAGACCACAATTGATGCGGTCGCTGAGCGCTGAGCGCTCTGGTGACCTGCATTGCCACATCACACTTGACAACCCTCGAATTATGAAAGATTGCTCCCCTCTGAATCGTGAGCAACTGCGGCACTGCAGCAGCAGCATTGACGGTCTTGTAGTCCCATCATGGAGGCCCTTGACAGGGTCCCTGGTGGAAGCTCGCTGTCCTCGACGGCCCGCCATTGCCAGCGACGCGCCCTATGACGCGCGACTTGTTGAATGATCGCGTCGCGTCGCGCACTCGGCAGAGCATGGTTTTTTAAACTCCGCTCAGGCAAGTGCTCGTTGAGTGACGACTGGCGTGACAGAGCTTGACTGCACGATCTCAATAACTACTGTATTTTTTTCGCTCGTTCAACTTCGTAGACGCAGGCATAGTATCAAGATCAACATATGTATCATAAAATAATAAAAGTTTTGTGTATTTTGTGGAGTGCCGAACTGGGGGTAAGGCATAGTATTCCACGGAAGGCCAAGTCCCAACCTCGAGCGGAGTTGCGCGGAGTTGTACAGACGACTATTTTCTTTTCTTATTCCAGTGAATCTGGCTGCTTTGTTAATATCTACGAATAAAGCAGCCAAATCCAAGCCTTGTGTCTTATCGATCAGGCCTTCGCGAATGTATTTGTGTTCGCCACTATGGTCGGTAAGCCCCGCAGTGACGTTTGCCTTCTGCTTGGCGAAGTCCCGAGTTGATGCAATCGGAAGTTGAACAACGAAATGAAGGTGGGTGCTTACTTGAAGAATATAGGCCCCCTGACGATAGCTTTCGCAGGCGTCGAACCGTGCTCACCCCGTCACCCCCGTTCGTACAGGTTCCTGATTCAGAGGGGCGCCCGACGGGAGCTTCTCAGATGCGAAGAGACATGGCAAATACATGTGAGGCAACCATTCAAGGATACAAACTAGACAGGGTGTCGCCGATGTGCACTCGGCACACACAGAATGCGCCGACCGAGCAGAACACTTCCAGCCAACGAGTCCATTGTCCTCTGAAACGCCAACGCCGCTCGAGCGTGATCCAGGCAACCAGATCCATCCAGCATATTATATTCTCGTAAAACTTGGATGTGGTCTTGTTTCGTCTGTGCGTCGTCCACCGCCCACATCGTCCCAATCACGGACCGGGACCGCCAGGTGGATCACCTCGTCTCCGACCGTCGTATACAGTAACAAGCAGCCAGATATGCAAGCTCTAAGCATCTAACTCGCATCCCATGATCCGTTCCACGCTAAAGCGGCCGTCGTGGAGCTCAAATGGTTGCAGCTCGACCGCTTTTTTTGCAGGGGAGAGGGAACAGCCCCGAAACGTCATCCTTTTAACTGCATTTGGCAAGTATGTCTGCTTGTACGTACCGTATCCACTCTTGCAAGCGGAGAGGAAGACCGAGACCGAGCTCGCGGGACAGAATGAATGAGCTATACTAAGAACAGTGCCGAGGGACGAGAACAAATGGAAAACGCAGAAAGAAATGGGTGAGACTATTTGTGGAATTGTGCGTCGAGGGGGGGGGGGGGGGAAGCGGAAGGCCAGACCTCCGGACCCAGATATGCCAGAGTGAGCGCGGGGGACCAGAATCGCATGTAAGGCAAAAGGGATAACGAGTATTCCCAACCCAGATTTGGACAGAACTTGACTCGGATTTCCTCGTGTAAAAGTCACGACCAAATAGCGACGACGCGTGTGCATAAAGGTGAGCAAGATATCGAAAGGCGTACCGAAAATGAACGTTAACGACCAGACATTCTCTGTATATTACTTGAACCTGTATGCTTTCCAAGTTGCGCTCAAAAGAGAGGAATGGTGAGTAGTACATAGGCAAGGTCATCGATGAACGGCGCTAGCCCACTTTCCAAGTTGGACGGCGGTCAGCAGGTGCAAGCATCGGCGACCAATCCTCCAATGTCGCACCCGATGGGCCGACGCGAATCCAATCGAAATGCGTGCCAGGGGAGGAAAAGGGAATGAAGATTCGACAATGGCGAGTGGAGGGCGGCCAGGATGTGGGGAAGCAAATGGACGCTGGGAGTTTGATTTATGACCTGGCAGTCTCACAAGATGGCAAGTGAATTGTGTGTGGGACGAAGAGTGGTCAAGTGATCGTCTGGGATGCGACAAGCCACTGCAAAAAGGTGACAGAATTCAAAGGACACGGCCGGGCGATGGGTGCGGTGGACGTCTCGGCCGCGGCAGATGGGACGAAAATCGCGACAGGAGGAGCTGACAAGACGCTCAATGTTTGGTGACGTCGTTTCCCGATGGCAAGTGACTCTTCGGCCCATTCAAACACGACAAGATTGTGGTTGCAGTCAAGTTCTCTCTTGACGGACGACGCATCGCCGCTACTAGTACTGCCACCTGGGATCGCGAATCTGTTCGCATCTACGACGGCTGCAACATCCTCGCGGACTTTCCAATTGAGGGTCCAGCCAGATTCTCAGAGGTGGGGAGCACATTGCTTGAGGGCCGTGCTGACACGCCGATAGGCCATGTTGAGTTACGAGAACACGTTCTGTTAGATAGAATCCCCGCTCCCTGAGGTCAGGCCTTCTACTGAACAAAAAATGGGTCTGCCCTGCAGGACGTCCAGAATAAACATGGACTAAAAGAAAGCGTACATAAGCTACACTGCGGCTGATTTGATTTGACTTTTCATGTGATAATTTGAACATTCGTGATCATACAAAAGTATGTATACAATGATCGGCTTCTCAACCCGTCACATACACCAACCCAGATATCGTACAACCACCAGGAATATCTCGCGAAACCAACCATCAGTTCTGCTTGTCTTTGATTGCCAGCTTGTCAAAGATCGCTTCCAGTATCGGGTTCCCACCGAGTCTCGTCAGCTCGCTCCGCACTTGTGCTTCCAACGAGCTCAATACACCAACGGTATACTCAAACGAGTGTGTCACTTCCTCAAGATACGAAATGACGCCCTGTTTTAGCATCGGATCCTTGGGCTTCTGCTGAAGGATACCTGCAAAACTTCAGCCAACTCAACTGGCCCCCAGTGGATAGTCATACTCAGAATGTAATTGCTGTCCGGCTTCTTCCTGATACCGTGGACAACCGGGAACGAAAATTTTCCCTCAGAGAGGTCTTCAGCAAACCCCTTTTGATCCGTGTACTGAGTGTCAGATGTTAAATTGAGTCGATAGTCGAACACTGAAATTAAGGCCAACTTGGCTCACCTTATCACTTCGTAAATTCATGTAGTCGTCACGAATCTGGAACCAGATTCCCAACGAGTCGGCGAGAGTGACATACGTTCTAATGGAGTATCTGTAAAAGCTGTGGACCATTTCTTATTATTTTCAACTCACAAGTCGGGTTTAGTGGTAGCGCACTCCATCATCAATCGCAATGCAATCCGCAATTGTCCCCCTGTCTCTGAGCATTGTGTGAGTAGTAATCCAGCTACCGCCTGTCTTCGCTGAGTACTTACTGTCTTTCACCATTTGTACATAATCCTCCTCGGTCGGACACTGGAGATGGTCACGCCAAAAGAGGTCCCAGCCCTGGCCACGGTGCAATGCCAACATTTCCTCTAAACAATTTTGTATCCGTAAACAATTTCGTCACAGTTGAGAGACCGATATACCATTCAAAATCTGAATCAAACGGATTCCGGAATCAGAAGGATTGTCAGCATGAGCCAGGCGACCAATTCTGAGAACCTCTTCATATGCGAGGAAATAGACGTAATTTGCCGAGTTGATCGTCTGGGGGACGCCAAATACCCTATGCGCAACTATAGCGGACACGCGTTGTAGTGAACAATCATCCATGTGACTCTGAAACCTCATATACATACCTGGCTTTCCTCTTCGTAACTCAGAGTCATCTTCGATGTCGTCCACTCTGCAAAATTCAACTATCGTGTAAACGAAAACGGAGCCAAACTCACAAGAGGTTGGCATTGTGCAGGTGCTCAATTACGCGGACTATTGCATCCAGTTGAGCCGACGGTACTTGAAACCAATGGTCAAACGCCTGTATGGAATGATTGCGGAATCCTTTTCCAGGAGTAGATGCAATGTACGTGTAGGGCTCGAGTAATACCTAGTGCCTTGACATGAGTCGAGGGGTCGAAGGAAATGGAGATGTTCTAGACATACTGATTCTCGATCAATGATCCGTTCGGTGGATGACGTCGACAAGAATGAGAGAATTCTATCGATCGATTGTCGGTCCATCGTGAGGGTATGTTTTCACGCATTCTAGTATGGCTCATCTACTGTATAAAAGAGGAGAGAATGACAGCGGGTACCGTTATGAATGGGCATGAGGTGATGTCAAGATACAGTTACAGCCACAAGTCAACCCCGCTCGCGTAAATTTGTAACGACGCTAGCTTCCTGACATCGAGCCGATTAGACTCGGAGTCCGTACACAGCTACAACGGAGGGAAGGTTTACAAAAGAACAAGACCGGGTTTCCAAAGCAAGAATACGTCTCGTCATCACGTCAATTCCTTTTTTCCCAATATATACTTGAGGCCTATACCCCCGTTGATCCGGAAAAACATCCCTGCAAACATGAGCAAGACCTGTCGCCACACCCGCCCATGAGTCTCGGTTTGCGCCAACACACAAAGTTGGAGTAAGAGGATAGGAGAGCCAACGTACGTTAAAGGCAACAAATCCAAGAATGATAAATAGATCCCTCCAGTGGTGTCCGTATGAGATGTTGAAGGATGCCTGCAAAAACTCGTTTGACGCTCGCACTGGGCAGAAGGAGCACTGGGCGGTTGCATCCGGGTTGGTGAGATATCCGCCCATAGACGAAATGAAGGGGTCCATGTAGGCACTGCAGTCCATCCCTGAGGGTGGTTCCAATATGACGAGCTCAGTGGATGTACAGGTGATGAGCTGGTCACCGGCAACTATTTGTAGGATGCGGGAAGAGCGTTCTTCAGTGTGGTCTTCCTGACACGGCATAGACTGGAGGTCACCTTGACCGAATAAACCCTCGACAACATAGGTAAAGGGGGAGAGGTAGTACATCCACCTCCACCACCCCAATAGATGATATGGCTGTAGTACGCCAGCACTGTGAGGTCACCATGTCCATCCATCAGCACAAACTAGACATGTCCCGTCATAAGGGATCAATACATACAAGAGAATGGTGAAGCAGGCCATCGTGATGAATACTGTGCTAGCAATGATCGCATTGGGAGAGACTATGGCACTCGCCAATGCAAGCGTGGTGTAGTATAACGAGAACACGATGCAGTAAAAGAGGTAAGAGAAACCAGCGCGAGAATTGTCGAAGCCAGAGGACCAATACCAGCAGACAAAGAACAAGGGAATGGCCAGGATGTTGAACGAAATTTCAATCAGGCCCTGAGAGACAAGGAATGCTGACCAACTATATATTCTCGAAGGATGCTCCCGGACTTCATAGACAATTCGGCGCTCGATAAACTTAGTCTGCGATTCGTGAGTACACACATTGTCAGGGCCAAAAATACCGACTGTAGAGTCAAGGAATGTCATCGGATTCCTTGCAGTTACATTCGAGCATAGAAGGTACACACAAGGGTTTTGTCCTGAAATCCCTGCAAGGAGTTTGCGGCACCGAAATAAGAAAATCCGATGAGCACTCCAGTGAAAATGCAGGCGAAATTTTTTGAATAGACCAACACGGGGTTTCGCCAGTAAGACACGAAACCAAAGTGAGCGACTAGTGCGAGTTGCATCACCCAAGAACTTGCAAACTCGGAGTGGGATCCGGAATCTATGATAGGCCTAGACTGTCCTTGATGAATACGATTGAGATCCAGGTTCAGCTGTATTGCTTCGGATGAGTTTGCCCAAATATGGCCCCAGTCGGTCATGCTGGTTGCTGTAACTCCAGTTCCAATGACATCTAACATGTACTCTGCCCTACACAGTGTGTATAGCTCAGCCAATATTCCCGCACCGTTAGGAGCAGCACTCACGGATTTACATCAGCGGGACAGTGAGCAGCACCATTCCTCTGAAAATATTCAATCACTGTCATAGATTTCTCCCCAATGTCGCCGAAGTAGACCATCTTGCCGCCTTTTTGGAGAAGCAGTAATCGATCAAAGAGCTGGAACAGTTCGCCAGAGGGCTGGTGGATCCTATACATAGCTACTTGTCAGCATCACGCGTGCCACAGTCCTCGTGGAACGGAACTGACGTGCAAAGGATAGCAAGCCCACTGTCAGCAAGCTGACGAAGGAACTTGACGAGAGCCCATGCCGACTGAGAGTCGAGACCGGAAGTAGGTTCATCGAGGAAGAGTAACAGCTTCGGCTGTTTATCCTCATCAGCCAAGCACAAAAAGGGCGGAGTGATTTATCTCACTCTGGCAGCGAGCTCAACGCCAATCGTAGTGCGTTTCCTGTGCTCTATATCAAGGGAGCCAACTATAGCATTTGCATAAGCTGCCAAGCCACACATCGTCAAGCATTTGTCGACGCTGTTTAAGAACAACTAGGCATCAGAGATAGGATAGACATTGATAGGCTCGCGAAGACGTACAAAGCCTCCTTTTCGGCCATCGGAACAGATGCAGGTTGTCGAAGTCTCGCTGAGAATAGAAGGGCCTCCCGAACAGTGGACTCTGGGTTATGAGTGTCCAACTGCTGGACGTACGCCGTCTCGGAAGCAAAATTCTCAGGGAGCGGATAACCATTTACAAGGCAATCCCCACGCACTAAACCGCCCGAGATGCGCTTAGCAAGTACATCTAACAAAACCGTCTGTCAAAACATGACCATAATCAGTATCAATTAGTGCCCACACCCCGAAATTCGAATTCGCACCTTCTCTGCACCTGATTCCCCCATCAATGCTGTCAATGTTCCAGGAGTGATATAGCCACAGATATTATCCAGCAGCGTACGCATATTCCCTCCAGAAGTATGTATATCATAGGAGATCTTTTTCCACGAGAATGCGTCAGCTTGATTGGGTCTTTCGCATTCAATGACGGACTGGTCAATGGTGTTCATCAAGTCCCGTCTCTCATGGGAATGGCTTGGGGAAATATTTTCTTCGTCCGGAACCTGGTGGACAGGGACGAGAACACTCCCTTCATTATACAATGTTACTGTGGTATCCTGCACAGTCTGCTTATTGAATTGAGTGGAGAAGAGGAGATTTCCAAGGAAACCAAAGCTGAATACGCATAGAATCCCAAAGTTCTGTATGACACGAATTGTTTCGTAAACGCGAGACTGCTACAATCATTCCTTACCTTCCAGAGATTTGAATAAGAATAACCGAAAGTTTCATACGCGTAGGCTTCTCCAGGTACAGTCGTCATACCAGATTTTGAACCTACAACGGCGCACACCTGGTCCGTGAGGTTGGCATTCTCGTATCCAGGTCCTGATGGGACAAGCAGTGCACACGCCCCATTGATAGCATGGAATTCATTGACAACCAAAGATTCGAGCACGTAACGGAGGGGCTGTGGAACGTGACATCAATACGAACAGGACGGGACACATCGTCGCACTCACATTTACATAAGAAAGCCACTGCAAAGCCCCGGTAATGTCCTTGATAGGGATGACATATCCACTGTACAGAACCATGAATAGAAGAGCCACGCAGACCGTCGGGACAGCGAACGAGATACCAGGGCAGAAGGCTGCGATACTTCTGATGCAGGATTTTAATAGAAGAGTCGTGATAAAGACGAATAACAGAAAAATGCTGCAAAATTTGGAAGTGAGGGCAATATCTTTGGTATGTTGCAAGAAAATGACGCACAAGAACTGCTCCGTCGTTCTCTGAAAACCAACTAAAAAGTACAGTATGATCGCCTTGATGACGACCGCAATGAAACTGATCGGAACGTCAGCAATGGTATGAGCTAGGGCCTCAATGAAGGGGTAATATAAGGCTCTTTTTTGATGACGAATGACGATCAGGCGTTGAGAAAAGAGACCTGGAAGTTCAACTAAGGACAAGGTTGAATCGCAAAATAAGAGACTGATAAGGCAAGACTCAATATACTTGTGTCCGTGTTTTATGGAATATACTTACAGGAAGAACACACACATCCGCGAAGAGTATGCACTCGTGGTGCTCCCTAATTGAAAAAACTTGGTCCCGATGAAAAGAGCTAGCAAAATTTGCAATCTTTAGTGATTCGTAGATTAGTGCATGGTTTCCGCCAATCAGGCTGAACGACACCGTCAAAACCTGAAATGATATCGCGAACCGGGGGATGGCGCAAATTCTGGATGAACTTCATTATCGAGCGGGGATAGAACAACGATGCGAGGTTGTGTTGGACAGATGTGCGGGCGTCGAGTCCTATGACGCGTAGGTCTCTAAACATGACGCCCAGCTTCCGGGTCTGGATGCTGTCTTCGACAGACCTGAGATGAGTGTCCTGTTAATTCACGGTGGTAACGAAAAACAGAGAGACGTACTGAACAAGCTCCTCTACCAGCGACTGTATTTCTGACTCATCGTTTGAGTATGCGGTGGATCTGACATGGGTTTGTGACTGCTTTTCCTGATCTTGGACATCCAAATTCGATGCACGTAGTTGTGTCTCGGGGCTACCAGTGGTCATGGCTCAACGAACATTCAATGCGAAGGGTGCCGGATATTGATGCCGGCTGCCAGAATTTCTGTAAGTTGGGCAGTTCTGGCGCTAACCGAGTATCGTAAAGGACCCTTAAGCTTGATTTCCTTTTTTTTTCTTCCTTGCATTCGAAAGTTCTGATTCAATCATTCAATCATTCAATGGGCCCTCTCACTGCCAGTGAGTGAGGTCTACGAGACGGTGGCGTCGGCGGCAAGTTTACTGAAAAGTTAACCCACTGTGATTCTCCCTTTGACAAAGTTTTATCCCATAGGTTAGCCGTAGTATAATAGAACACATGGGAATATACCCTCACGATGCACCAACTCGAAGTAAGATTGTCTACACCATAGAAAATATCAACTTGGGGTCACGGTTGAACATTTAAAAATACTCCAGCCTGAGGTAGCGATCAATCGATTATCGATCAACGTTCAACTCCGGGATACTTAGCGGTTCTGATGCGGCGGCAACCCTGTTCTTCCTGTGTCACGGTCACACATTGTGATATTGTGGGCGCCCCTTGCTTCCTTTCGGCGGAGTGCGCCCGGGACTCCCACGCGTTCACCATTCTAACCCTTCTCGACCGAAAGCCGAGTTGTACAACTTGAACCACTAGGAGTGTTTTGCAAAACAACCATCAGTTCTGCTTGTATTTGATTGCCAGGCTCCTTCCCACCCTTTGCAAAAGTCAACCCCTCTCCTCGCAAACAAGGTGGGAAGGAACCTGTCCCAGAACTAGCTTTCTTCAGGTGTTCTTCCCGCATTTCAGACAGTTTGGAAACCGTTACGGTATAGCTCGGTTTGAACAATTATAGGTATAGTATTTCCCCTTTTCCCTCGAGTTCTGAGACTCCTCTCAGTGATTGCTAGTTGAGGAAAGGCCTACATTGTACTAGTGTGAGTGTGCGTCAAACGGCGACATTACATAGTGGAAGCGAGTGGTGGAAGCGATTGCCACTCAGTGGCAGCTGTCAGAGCTAAGCAGTTCTAAGCACTCACTACTCCAGGATGTGATCTAACTTCCTCAGGGATTGACAGATCTCGTCACATCAGCGTGAGGTTTGATAGTAAATCTATTATGTAAATGAGGCGAATCCAACTGTTACATGGTGTAACGAGGATACGAAAAACTAACCAGGTCCGAGTCCGAGATATATAGTACAATGCGTGGAGTGTCAATGCGAAAGCACTCCGCTCTGCCTCCCAATGTCCACCCAAACGTATCGACTTCCCGACATTCTCTCACTGCTTTCCAAGAATCCTGGGAACATAGTAATTAATCCCCATTTCAAGGAAGCTGAAGCTTCATATAGGGCATGGATACAGAACACGCTTACGGGGGACTCTGCAAAGGTGGTCGTCCAATATTCATCTGTCGAACTATCATTCCTGATTCCTTTTAAAATTAGATAGCGGAAGAAGCTGACAGGCTTTTGCTTACTGCCTTGTTCTGGCCACATGCTTCCTACGAACGCTTGTCGGCACTTGCGAAGTGGAATGCGCTAGGGTTCGTAATCGATGATATGCTGTGTGTATCGTTTTATTGTTCCTCTTTCCACGAGCTCAGACAATCAGCACAGAGACCATTCTTCAAAGGAAGAAGCACTGGTTCTCGCACGTTCGTGGGCAAACTCACTTCAAGTTCACGATGATGCAAAACCCATACACCATCCTTTCATGGCATTGTCACAAAAGTCGGTCGACCTTTTCGTTTCGTATCTCGCCTCGCTGAACTTACCATCTCGAATGTAGGGATATCATGCCCAGTCTAAGGACAGCTTTGGGCTTTCATTGGCCCCAATTCGTCAGTGCAAACGAGAGCTGGTTATCTGGTATGGTACAAGAAGGGCGAGATCGAGAAGCACATTTGAATGCCACAGACGACATTCAATCGTACTTTAGCCGGCGGTGGGCGGGGATCGGTGCTTCTGTAACCCTCATCATTACACAGTCCAGCCGCTCCTTGAATATTCCTGACGACGTCTTGGCTCACCAAACTGTACAAGAGATGGAACACGCTATAATCAATGCAATGATCATTACAAACGTGAGGCCTTGAGGGGCAACAGGTTTACCAAAAAATTCATAATTTAACCTTTTGTTCTTTTAGGATGTCCACTCTTATGCCAGGGAATACAAGCTCGACAAGGGATTCAGCAACATCTTGACAGTCATTCGCAAAAATGAAGGGACTTCGCATCTGGATTTGCAGGGCGCACTTGATCATTCAGGGAAGCTGGTCGAGGCCAACATGAAACGCTTTCATGAATGTGTGCGCAATTTACCGTCCTTCAACCCAGAAATCGATGCATACCTCGCCTCGTACGCAGAAACTCTGGTCGAAACGGCCGTAGGGAACGTGAACTGGCATCGTGTTACTCGTCGCTATAGTGTCTTCGATAACGAAGAGGACAAAGAGAACAACATCGTAAAGTGGGCGTTGTAACATGAGCCTGAGGAAGCAACCACTATTTTTTTTTTCTCCTGACCGTCTTTATTCCCAATGTACTTACCATTTCCATTATCGTGTACTGATTCGTCTCGTCATGCGTATGTTTTAGCTTCTCCGAATCGTCCACGTATTATGCGATGTATATCATTAGCGGGACCGAGTATCCCCCGTTTTGCAATGTGAGGAATCGTTCTTCGATATTACAGCGATGCTTCCTCGAGAAAAGGATATGACGGTCCGACTTTTGGGACGGCTCGGGTGAAGTTCTGATTCCACACAGTACGTCGTTCGTGTTCGTCTCGAGAGATCCATCTGCGGGCATTCAGTGCAGTACGTGCGACCTTTGACACGCACCCGGGTACTTCTCAGTGGGAAGGGCAGGCGAGGGTGCGTCACGTCCTTACGAACACGCTACTATGTGGGAGACGGTGAGGAGGCGAGGGGGCGTCGTCGGGCTGTCGCTGGGAGATGAGGGTGGTGAGGAAGAGGGTCACGGAGACGGATGGCGACGGTGACAGTGAAGGTGAGGTAACTAAGAGAGAGCAGGAAAATGGAGACCTGGTCCAGAGAGGACGTGACATAGTGACAACACTGCCAATATCATTCATGACTTGTAGAAGCGCCAGCCGGCGCCGGCAAAAACCTTGCTTGTCACATGGACGTTTACTAGCTATAGAACCGTCAGAGACCCTGTGATAACTTACTGTGCTCAGATCGGTCACATGTGTGTTTTAATGTGCGAGCAGATGGCTTGGGTTGTACGCAATAAACAGAAATAAGAATAACTTGAAACCAGCACGACATGAGATTGAAATCGTAAGAATTTTATGATGAGGCATATTCTAGCCATCGGCTGCCCGAACACAGTGGGGTGGGAAGACAGGGACAGGTCGAGGGCGAGGGCAATCGCGAGAGCAGCGACTGCGCAGCGCACACAATCGTGCGCATTGTGTGATCGCGCAAGCTGGGGGAACGGGGATAACGATGGGGGGCGGGGACAGACAGGGCGACGGCGACGGCAATGGTTGTTAATGGGGAGGGAATGGCGTATAGGAATGGGGAGGGCAAGGACAGACAGGGCGAGGGCCGCTCGCCGTCGCGTCGGCGTGGGACGGGGATGGCAAGGGTAATGGCACATGTCGTTGTCGTGCCATCGTCGCGCGTGGCGTCTTGGGATGAGAATTAGGAGGGGGAGACGCGGAGGAGGGCGAGGGCAATCACGAGAACGACAGCGACAGCAGCATGCAGCAGCGACTACGCAGCGCACACGATCGTGCGTGTTGCGTGATCGCTTCTGCACGTTGGGGAGACGGGGATGGGGATGGGGACAGACAGGGCGACGGCAATGGTATCATCGTCGTGAGATGAGGAGGGGGAGGGGAGGGCCCGTCATCGACGTCGTTGTCGTTGTCGTGGGACAGGGATGGCGACGGTGGCAGACAGGGCGACGGCGACGTTTGTTGTCGCCATATGTTGTTGTCGTCATGGTAGGATGGTGAGAGCGGGAGCGGGGGCGGGATGGTCATCGTCTTGTCGTTGTCGTTCCCCTCGCTATCGCGTCGTTCGTCTCCCTGTCGTCCTCGTCGTGTCCTCGTCGTTGTCCCCTCTGCCGCGCAGAATCATTGAGTCGTCGTCATCGTCCTTTCTAGGGTTTTGCACGGGTAGAGGTTACCCATGCGGGTAAGGGTAAGAATACCGCGCGGGTACGGGTGCAGGTTGACTGCCCGGGTTGAAACCCACGGTACCCATCAAGTGCCCGCCCGTCGTCGTTGTCGTCCCATTGTGGCCCGTCGTAAGTGTGTCATGTATCGGTGATTATATGATGGCGGAAGTGCGTACACTGAAGACGCTAGATTGTCATTAGGCGTGTATTACCTGCGTACATCATTGAAGTAGTAGTTCCGGTTGGTGTTGGTGAAGGTCCTGCAGGTCAGTACTTGGCGTGCGGTAAGCAAGGTTTCGCACAACCAATTATGTAACCACTGGCACTTGCATTCTAGTAGATTCTTAGAAGTGACCGTCACTCAAGTACTCATTATTGCCATTATATTGTTTCAGAAGTTATTGCTGTAATACATGTTTAAATTTTTCTCTCAATGGCGAATCTTTTTTTTAATTCTGCAGTGTCCTGTTCACAGTAATTGTCACGTTAGACAGTTGGTTGCAGAGACAAGCGGATAATGCACCGATCAGTGCTAGCGATAAAGCAAGGTCCTTGGAAATTTGCAGATGGATGGAAAAGATACTGAACGAATATGACTGTTTGTGGGATATTTGTCAACTTGGTGTCGAGACCGATTAGTTCCTCTGTATCCTTCAACTCCCTCGACAGCCTGAGGGTGAACTCGGCGAACACGGAGTTGACATTGAACCCATCTTTCAAAACCTAGACAACAGTATAAAGCAAACAGCTACCCATGGAGAGGCACTCACCTGCCATTAGCTCTCGTGCATAGAAACACGCGAATCTCATTCTTCAGCTAGTAGTACCAAGGTTTCGAAGGCGTCGAATAGGAATAGAGTCCGTTCTCTCGTGACAGGTAAATAGTTTGATGTTCTCTGATATTTCATAGTTCGACACATCCATGTCGATTGGCGGGAGCTTTGACAGACGTTCCTTGATGACTTGGAGTGGACGGCTGGTCACGAATAATTGAGAATGCTCTCGGAATATTTGCACTCGTCTATGTTCGGATGACGACGAAAGGCTGTTGCACGGTAAATGTAGCGAGCAAGAAGTCTAGAATTGTTGATGTGACCGAAATACCTCCGTCCCTCTCCTTGATCAGCTCGTTAATTAAATCACTGGGGTAGTAACGACAAAATGACTGTACGAGCGAACCGGTGGCGGCTCGTTTCGGAAATCGCAATAAAAGTATGCCAGTACTTCTCCATCCTCAAGTGAATCCTTCAGGCATCGATCACAGAAGCGCTGCGAGTAGAGTCAGTGTTTGGACGCACTAGACAAGCTCGTCGTGGTTGCGTGGCTGTGAAGCTCGGTCTTAGCCGAAAGAGGATATTGCTGGCGTAAGGCGGACGAAGATGGCTCAACCAGAGACATGTCAGGCAACGGTCACGGAAACACGCTCGGGGGAGGACCTGCGTCTGATCCACCACCATCGACGTGGGGAAGAGGGTCTGCACCACGCATCGGTCGCATCAACGACTTGAGCAGTAACAGTGGCGCATCTGCGGGGCGCGGCACACGGGGGTGACGCATACGCTCGTCTATCATGTGAGACATACTGACACACACACACACACACAGATCGGGGCCCATTGCGACGCTGTCGTCGCTGGGCTCTTCGAACGCCGTTCCGCCGCGTCCTCCGACGGGTCGCGAAGAGGACGATGACGAGACGGGGGCGCGCGAAAGCGAGAATTGGTTCACGGGTGGAGGTCTGAATGTGCAGAATCCAAACGCGCGGAGAAATCTGCCTGGACCCAGGATGGTTCAAGATATCCTGCGGCGTGCTGCCGAGTGCGTCGAGCGCTGTGATATTTATTTTTTTGGGACGGCGACTGATGGACGTTGCAGGACATCGGCTGCGCGTGCTGCTCAACCGTTGGCAGAGCAGCCGCGATCGAGCATGTTCAGGGGCAGCGGAAATACGCTGGGGAGTGACGAGGTGGAGAGCACTTTTGTGCCCGACCCCAATGCACAGCAAGGTGGGCACTACGGAGTCTCACGAGCCAAACTGACTCTCATTTATTTAGAGGTTGAAGCAGAGGCTGCTCAGCGCAATATTACGTTTTGGCGGAATGGGTTCAGCATCGAGGGGGGCGAGTTCTACGCCTATGCGAACCCGGAGAACGAGCAGCTGCTGGAAGAGATCAACACAGGGTAGGGAGTATGCGGCGGTCTCTTGGAAGGGATGCTAACGGATTTTTTCCAGACGTGCGCCAGTGTCGGTGCTGAACGTGCGGCCAGGACAGCCAGTAGAGGTGATTGTGTCGAAGCGGATGACCGAGGACTATGTGTCACAGAAGCGGTCGTTTGGGGGATCGGGGAACCGGCTCGGGTCGCCTGTACCGTTGGCGGTAGGGACGAGCTCCACACCCTCCATTGCACCGACCAGCGGTGCAGAGAGGGCGGGAGTGACGACATTGTTCGAGGTGGATCAGTCTCAACCGACTACGACTGTGCAGATCCGACTGGCGGACGGGACAAGGTACTTGGTATATAGCTGGTGCGATGACTGTGCTGACTCAAAAGTAGGATTCCGTGCCGGATGAATCTGACTCACACGGTTGGAGACATTCGACAGTTTATCAACGCGTACGTGTACACTAGTTTGGTGTTCTGAACTGACTAAGGCGTGTTCACAGGTCACGACCCGAGAATGCGATGCGTGTCTACACGATTGGGACGACATTTCCTAACAAGACGCTCGACGATGACAAGGCGACGATCGGAGAATCTGAACTGGCAAACAGCGTGATCGTACAGAGATGGGTGTAACAGAAAAAGGAAATACATTCGCACGGATAGCAGTCCATTGAATCTTAATTTTCTTTTTTATCAATCCACCATCAACAAAATGGCGCCGTTCACAAAACCAGAGGCTGTTCTTAAGCAAGCAGAGGGTCTCGTCTCGGTCGGTCAGACGCACGCGGCACTTCAGTCACTCGCAGAAGTCTTCTCGTCAAAGCGATTTAGAGCTACACCGCTCGCCTCACTCGAACCCATCCTCATTCGCTTCGTAGAACTATGCGTGGACATGCGCAAGGGAAGGGCAGCGAAGGAGGGTCTCATGCAGTACAAGAACATCGCTCAAAACTCTAGCGTCGCCTCCATCGAGCTCGTCATTCAGCGCTTCCTCGCACTCGCAGACGCCAAGGTACTCGCCGCCCAGCAGCAGGCTGACCGCGCAGTCGCCCTAGATGTCGACGATCTCGAGGCCAGCGAAACACCGGAGAGCATCCTCCTCGGCGCTGTCAGTGGTGATCAGAGCAGGGATCGCACCGATAGGGCACTCGTCACACCCTGGCTCAAGTTCCTGTGGGAGAGTTACCGCACCTCGCTCGAGACACTCAAGAACAACGCTCGTCTCGAGGCTATTTACCAGGAAAGTACCCCCTGCCCTTCCGTCTCCTTCGGATCCCTGACCGTCCCCCAGCAAGTCGCACAGCAAGCCTTTCGCTTCTGTCTCAAACACCAGCGCAAGGTCGAGTTCCGTCGCTTGTGCGAGACACTCCGCCTTCACCTCGCCAACGTCGCAAAGTATTCCCACCAGGCCCACTCCATCAACCTATCGGACCCAGACATCCTCCAGCACCACCTCGATACCCGCTTTGCCCAGCTCAATACCTCCGTCGAGCTCGAGCTCTGGCAAGAGGCATTCCGATCCGTCGAGGATGTACATAACCTCCTCGTCATGGCCAAAAAGGCGCCCCGCCCAGCTATGATGGCAAATTACTATGACAAGCTCGCAAAGATATTCCTCACCAGCGGCAACTCCCTCTACCACGCCGCAGCATGGGGTCGCTATTATGCCATCGTCACTTCCATCGGCGGTAGATCCGACGAAGAAATGTCCCGTCTTGCCGGCCAGGTTCTTGTCAGTGCACTCGCAGTCCCAGTCGGACAGCATGCCGATGAAGGCGACGGGCGCTCTAAGAGCACACGCCTTGCTGCTCTCCTTGGGCTACCCAAGGCACCTACTCGCGCCGGTCTCCTCAAGGATGCTGTAAGTCACCTTCTCTTTACCAACACTATCACTCATGTTTTCCAGCTTTCGAGAGACGTCCTCCGTCTCTCTCCAGCGCAGATCAAGGTTCTCTACGGATTCCTCGAAGATTCGTTCGACCCCCTCACTCTCTGCGCATCCACGGCACCCATCCTCTCCTCACTCTGTGCCAGCGACTCTCCATATGCTGGCTACCGCCCCCTCCTCTCCCGTGCCCTCCTCTCCCGCCTCCTCTCACAACTCTCCCAGGTTTACAGCACCGTCAAAGTAAGCACCCTACTTGACCTCGTCAAACCACTCGACGACTTTGGCCCCGAACAAGTGGAAGCCTATGTCATGGGTTGCGCACGTCGCGGCGAACTGCGCATCCGCGTAGACCATGCTACAGAGACCATCTCCTTTATCGACGAGCCCTTTGCCCACTCTGACAGGTCCGCCGTCTCCGGTCCGAGCAGCCTCTCGCCCTACGACAACACTACTGTCCAGTTGTCCTCGGCAGAGCTCCTGCGTACCCGCTTGAGCACGCTAGCAACGGCGCTCCACAACGCTGTGCGGGTGATCGACCCCGAGCCAGTGCTCTCTCCCGATGAAGAAATTGCGCGCCAGTCCGCCCAGTTCGCCGAACTTGTTTCCGCAGCCAACGCCGAACGGCGCGCCCTCTCTCTGCGCAAAGCGCTCGTCGCACGCCGCAGGGAACTCCTCTCTGAGCTGAGCGTACGCAAAGAAAAGGAGGAGGCATCCCGCCGTGCAGAGCTCACGCGCGCCAAGAAGCTGATCGAGGAGCAGAAAGAAAAGGAAGATATGAAAAAGAAGGAGATCGAACGCGCGAGACGGGAGATCGAGTCGATCAGGACGGAAGAGGCCAAGAAGCTCGCTCAGGACTTGATGAAGCGCGGGGGGCTCAAGGTGTCGATTGCGGTGCGTCTTGGTTCCATTGTCGTTGCCTCTCTCGCTGATGCATTGTTTAGGACATGGAGGACTTAAGCAAAGACAGACTGATGCGTCTTCAAGTCGAGCAGCTGGAGAAGGAGAAAAAGGATATGCACGAGCGTTTGCGGATTGCAGCGAAGCGGATCGACCATATCGAACGTGCGTACCGCAAAGAAGAGCGCCCGCTGCTCGCGCAGGGCTATGCCGAGCAACAGGCCACGGACCGGGAGACCTTTGATGCGCTGCAGAAAGCACGGGTAGAGAACAGCCTTGAGACGCACAACCAGGCTGTAACGACCAAGAAGCGGTTGAGCCGGATGCAGGCCGAATATAAGGCGCACCGGGAGACGTTGTTGGCTGCACGCAAGGATCAGTATGAGAAACAACGAGCGGCGGCGGAGAAGAAGTTGGAGGAGGAGAAGGAGAAGCGGAGGGCTGCGTATGAGGAAAAGAAGGAGGAGGAGAGGAGGTTGCGAGAAGAGGAAGAGGAGGCTGCGCGGAGAGAGGAAGAGGAGCGGGAGAGAGCCGAGGCGGGTGAGTGCTTCTCAGTCGACGTTGGTGGGTGCAGTAAGACTGACCCCGGATTACAGACCGACTTGCGGCAGAAGAGGCCGAGGCGGCGAAGAAACGGGAAGAGGAGGAACGGTTGGCGGAGCAGCGCCGACAACGCGAGGTAGAGCGGGCTGCTGCAATGGAAGAAGCGCGCAAGAAGGCGCAGCGAGAGCAAGAGGCGGAGGAACGTGCAAAGCTGCGTGCGCACACTGCGAAGACGGGTCCTCCTGCAAGTGTGGCTCCGCGTGCCGACGGGTGGCGGTCGCGTGCTGCTGCTGGTGCACCCGCCGCTACGACCGCTTCGACGACGACAAGTACGACGACGGGCGGCCTCACACCTGCACGTTCTCACAGTCCGGCGCCGTCGCCTGTCAGTGCGACCCCGACGAGTGGGGGACCACCGAGGATCGGAGGCGGTAATTGGCGTCAACGTATGGCCGAGAAGGAGCGTGGGGAGCGAGCGCCCGGGTCGCCTGTTGCTG
>JBBPOS010000371.1:0-30452 GCA_038091575.1 Leccinum subgranulosum
ATCACGCTCCCCCGCTTCATCGCCCGGATCTCCTTCTCGCCGACCAGATGCACGGTGTCATCCCGGAGAGGCACGTGTACGCTCAATACGTCCGACTCACGGCAGAGCGCCTCCAGGTTGTCGACGTAAGTGCACCAGGCGGGTGCGTCTGGCGCGGGGTGCCTGCTGTAATAGAGCACGCGCATCGGAAAAGCGTGTGCGAACTGCGCGAGACGGAGGCCGATGCCGCCGAGCCCTAGGACGCCGAGTGTACGGGTGTGGAGGTCGTGGGTGTCCCCCGGGGAGAGCGGGGTTTTCCACGCGCCCTCGCGCAGGGCGCGTTCTGCTTTGGAGAAGTGGCGGAGGGTGGAGAGTATGAGGTAGAGCGCGGTGGTTGCGGTGGCGTCGTCTACCGCACCGGGGGTGTTGGACACCATGATGCCTGTGGCGTTATGTCTAATACGTCAGTGACGAGTGAACTGGGTGAGCAAGCTGAGCGCATGACCTTGAGCACGACATTCCAACACGTCGATCTGATCGTACCCCGCCCCATTGTGCGCGATCCATTTGACGGTGCCGGTCTGCGCTAGCGCAAGAATGATCTCCTTGTCAAACACGCCGATTCGATCGGTAGAGATGTTGTGTCGGTAGATGCCGACTGTACCGTCGTACTTGCCTCCTGGCTTCAGTCCTGCGAGGAAGTCGGCCCGGTTGGGTGAGTCCATGAGCTAGTTACATCCGAGACGGCGTGTGAGAGCTCATGATGGGAAACTTGTGTGAAAACGTACGACGATGTCTGCGAGGTTACTGAAGAGCTGTTCGAGTTCTTTGTGGGCCCAGACGAGGTCTCCTGGAGAGAGATAAGGTGAGTATTAGTGTTGCATTCGCACGTCGATGTCCTGACCGCAGAGCAAGATACGAGGGCGATTCGGAGGTGCCATATCGAGCGAGATCGTGGACGGAAAGTGAATAGTTGATGAGAGAGCGCTGTGGGTCGGGTGGAACGGGTGTTATGTGAATCGAGCGCATCCGAAGAACGATCCATGGCCGGCCCGGGTCAACTCCGATTCGTCAGGGGGTCCATGTGCTCTCGCACGCGGTGATGAATCACCTCAACGCCACTATCAATAGAACGTACGGGATATTTTCTGGATGCTATCGAAACACGAAGTACGCGAAGCGGAGAAACTGCCCAACTTCTTGGAGATGCGGCAGTTCGGTCAACTGTCTCCGAACTCATAGACCGGGATCCTCCGTAGACCTCTGAGTCGCCAGGGTGTTGTTGGGGTCGACGAGCATGATCGATGATCGATGATTGTCGATCGATCGACGGTTGTTCTCTCGATGAAAAGAAAAAGAGCAGTCGCTCGAGGGCTTGCCCCTGGTGCCTCGGAGTGTTCGTCAAACCCCGTTGACACTAATTGTCACAGCCCCTGATCATGATCGAGTCCTGAAGGGGCTTACTCGGATCCGCGTGGAGATAATAACGACCTGGGCGTGGTATCGGTAGGTCCCGGTTCGAAATGGCTTTTCATGCTTCGCATGGTCGATGTGGAATTGAACCCGCATTGACAGCGGTCACTGGCATGCATGATGCGGCCCGGGTGCCATCAAACGGATACGGTGCATTTAGTCGCCCACCAAGGCCTGGGATTAGATTTCATGAGGAACGAGTCGATCACGGTGGCTGCGCCGGAACGGATTCAAGCCTATCATCATCAAAGAAATCAAACCTTGATCTTCAAGTTTCTACACAACGATAGAGGGTGCGTTCGACCACTAACAACCACCTGTCAACAAAATTTATATCGTTTTACTCAGGTAATTTAACTTGTGTAAACTTTGTTTCCGTCTGCTTTGCTGGTAAGTAGGACCGTCTCGACTCGTTAGGCCAGTGGTGTCGTAATAGTGGCCCTAACAAGGCAAGGTCACTTACTTATTTCAATGCTTCTAGAAGTTCTGGAACAACTCTATTAGCCGAATAAGCATCATGATTCGGATCCCGGTAAAACAGTTACAGTCACCCTCTTAACTCGCCCAGGAGGGTTGCTATCTTGGTTCTCCCTCGTATCCATCATGACAATCGAACCCGACAGCTTGAAGACACCCGAATTATTCAAAGAGGATGGTCAAGTAGTAGTGGCCAGCTTGGAGAACGACATGGGAAAAATACCGCACGCTGGAGGAGAACGACAAGCTGCTGAACGACGCCTCGTTCACAAGCTGGATTTCCGGTTGTTACCTACCATCGTCGTCATCTTTTTGATGAACTATATCGATGTGCGTAGGATGCCTCGCCATGCTTACCGCAAAGTTGTGTTGACATGTTGCAGCGCGCAGCGGTTGCGTCTGCTCGACTCAAGGGTTTACAGACGGATCTGGGCATGTCAGGTACATTCTTGCTCGTTGACGGGGCATGGTTGTTCACCACGATCACAGACGTTCAGTATGACACGGTGATCGCGATTCTTTATGCATCCTATTGCCCGGCACAGATCCCGTCTAATATGGTGAGCCGCCTTGTTATCTCTTAGTTACACTCATTGAAACAATATCAAGGCTCTCAACGCCATCTCTAGGTTAGTCATTTTTTTCTCTTTCCGGATAGAATGATTGTCGAACACTTGCTACTCCCCTAAGACCCTCCATTTATATTGGTATTTGTGTCATTCTGTGGGGTCTCACGAGCGCTCTCACCGGCGTTACACGCACCTGGGCTGGTATCATGGCCTGCCGAGTGTTCATCGGGTTGCCGGAGGTATGTATTCAACTCCATCTAGGCAAGCACTCACAGGGCGCAATTTTAGGCCGCATTCTATCCTGGCGCCATCTATCTATTGTCGAGGTGGTACACTCGCGAGGTTACTATTACGCCCTGGACGTCATAACATCGCGATTGATTATTGTTGCAGGAACTAACTTTGCGATCTGCCATTCTGGCTGCTGGGTTGCTAATATCCACCGCTTTTGGTAGCGTGAGGTTTCAGTCTCTGCAGTCTTATTCTGGCTTATGAGTCCTCGGATTGTGCTAGTTATGGGCTGCAGGTATACTTGGACATATGAACGGCATGATGGGGATTGCAGCATGGAGATGGTGATACCTTCGGCTATCACTGGCGTACATGATATCTGACGCTACCTTTGTCTCGCGATCGCAGGCTTTTTTACATCGAGGGCTCTATAACGATCTTCATCGGTGTGCTGTCCTTGTGAGTGTGGCGTTTGTGGTCTTCCCTGCTTCCATCTCACTCGTCGAAATTTCTAGGTGGCTGCTCCCCGATTATGTACGTCCCTCGTCCTTTAGTGGCATATTTTGATGGATTCCTGAACTTTTGTCTCGATAGCCGCACAACACGAAGTGGTTGACTCCTGAAGAGAGACATTTGGCACAGGTCAGGATCGCAGAAGATGCTGGCGAAGCCGACAAAGATTCAGAACAAGCCTCGTAGGTCGTCCAAATCCGTCCGAATATCTAGATACCGATTGTGATTTGCAGCATATTTGAAGGTCTGAAGCTAGCGCTCAGAGATCCCAAGGTTCCTATTTTTATGCTCGCGTATTGCGCTCAAATACTTGGGTTCAGTTTCGCCAACTTCTTTCCAACGTGAGTATTTTGCCAACGGGGGCTTCGACGCAGAGGAGATAATGTTTGCTTTTAGGTTGACTGCCACACTCGGTTACTCGACGACGAACACCTTACTGATGGCTGCGTATGCATTATTGTACTGTACATCTTTTGACGCTCATTGCGTCTCTTCAGCCCACCATGGGTCTTGGCGGCCATCGCGACGGTCATCAATGCACGTCATGCCGGTAAGTGACCCGGCCGCCCCTTCTGACAGACGCCATCTTCAGGTTGACGGACGTGTGTATGCAGACGCTACTGGCGAACGTTTCTTCCACATAAGTGGCTGGTTGTGGGTCTCCATGCTTGGCTGCATCATCTCTCTGTCAACGATGAAGACGGGCGCGAGATATTTCTCAATGTTCCTCATGACGGCTGGAGAATGCGGTATGTGCCTCTAGAACCCCCAACCTTTCACTCGAATGACCTCCTTTTCTGCGCTGGGCGCGTCAATGCATTAGCGTTCCCTGTGACGTTGGTTTGGGCTGCAAATTCTATCCCACGACCACCTGGCAAACGATCCGCAGCGATCGCGCTCGTGAACGGGTTCGGAAACCTGGGAAGTCTGTACGTGGTTTGTATCTTGTGTACGCGGTGCTTTCGTCCCTCATTTCACGAACCGTTCGACGTGTGGGGTTTCAACAGGATGGGTGCCTACGTATGGCGCGCGGCTTGGGGTCCCAAGTACCACCCGTCGATGATCATCGTCCTCTGTGCATTCGCGTTATCGAGTTTTCTCTCTTTCGGTATGTGTTTTCGGTCGTTGTTTGTTGGAGATCCTGCGAGTCTGACCCTCGCCTTTCTTTCGATTTCTTAACAACTAATTTAGTGGTTCGCATGATGCTTGTACGGGAGAACAAACGGATGGAACGCGCAGAATCGGATCTGTTGCGTGGGGCCGAACGGGAACGGATCAAGGAAGCGGCCGAGTTGGAAGGAATCACAATCGAAGAGGCGATGAGACGCAGGATGGGGTTTCGTTATCTGTACTAGAGAAGAATCGTTTGCATCACGACTGGTATTCGCATATTGACGGCCCAGATAAATTGACTGGGGTGGAGGGCCAGTGACCTTCCCCCTGTTCTCGTGTTTGAATTGTACTACTTAGCGCTCTTTGACAATAGAGATGCGGCAAGATTGATGCGGGAGAGATAGAACGTGACTCGAGGTCAGACATCATATTATTGAATCCGGAGAGATATACGCGTAATTCGACACTTGCATCTAGCCTGAAATACAAGCAAACTATTTTTTTTTTACATTTATGACAATGGCATACGCACGAGAGGAGATTCCTGACCAGGCAACAAAAGAAAGAAACCGATAACCCATATGCTAGAGCGCAAAACTTGATCCGACTACTCACTAGTCGCTGAAATTACCTGCATCTCTAAGACCTTCAACTCGAAAGCACGTTTGAAGGGTGCAAAGAGTTTACCAGGTACTGCAAAAGCAATTTTCTCAAAAAACCCCTTGAATTGCGCGGGTTTTATCACCCCTTTACCAGCTTCCGTCCCTTCCCATGTTCCGCAAACCAACAGCTCTGCCCAGAGTTCAGCCACCATTTCGACACTATTTTGGCTGGAACCACATCCAAAAGCACCGAGGACGAGCGCGCGGTTACCATGGATTTCAAAGATTCGCAAGACACGTGCCATGCGATCTCGCATCGTGTTTCGTATGCCGTCCTCGAAAACGTGTGCATCTGAGGGGGTAACGAGGTAATTTTGACGGATGGCAGCAGCGTTCACCGGTACGCTTGAGAGAACATTGATGACATAGGGCGGGATGGTCGAGCCGGGACGTGACAATTCTAGATTAGCATCTATATCATCGTCATCATCCCTGCGAAATGCAACGATGCCAGGACTATATACCATAGAATGATCGTGTAGACCAGCACCGTCAGCGTTTAAGAACTTCCTATGAGTACAATAGAATTCTGTTGCCTGCGCTGATCGTAAGCCAGCTATCAGTGATGTGGATCGTGCAAGGGTTTCCTCTTGTTCGTCGCCTCCATGCAAGAATCCACCACCTGATCGCTTGGCAGATGCGAAGGACAGGACACCCAGAGAGGAAGTAGGGAGTGCACGGGGATATTGCTTCGTTAACCGCGGATCTTTGGTACTCAGGTGCCTAGCGGCGGAAAGAGTGGATCTGTGAACGAATTGAATGTTGCTTGATTTGAAAGCGGGTGGACTTGCCCTACACCCACGCCAGTTGGCGAGGTCAGGAGAGCAGTGAGGATAAAACGTGGTGCCTTGTTGGCTGATAACAATTTGAGGGGCAATGTTGTAGAAGCAGTGCACTGTACTGTAGCGCGCGTTTCCTTGAGGACGGGTCACTACTGGCACTGCACACTGGAAGGGGGACGGAGGAACCAATGGAGAGGAATGGGTGTAGAGTGTCTGTGCAGTATATCTCCCGTCGCCTAGTACAATCTGTTGAGTATCATGGGCTATCGTGACCCATTCCGAGCGTTTCTCGCGATGGGCTGCGAATGCCAATTGCCTTTGTCTACGTTTGAAGTATTCTTGCTTGCGTTGCCTCTTTGAGCACGCAATCGAGGGGGATGGCTGCTTCATCGCAGTCAAAGAATGTATGGGAGTGCTGGAGCGTGTCCTACCTTGGGACACTCTGCGAGTTGACTGTCTTGTCATGATCGTGGTGACAGTGAGGGTCTTAATTCGTTGTCCGCAGCTGATTGTAAGTGCTTACAAATTTGCCAGAAGTATTACCCAATCAATTCCCACGCGACTTTGTCTTCGCTATCGATCAAGCTATGCCTTTCTTTCAAGGGGCGTCCAACGTTAATGTCTCCCATGGCACCTTCAACGAGGTGACGGGAGATCAGATATTTACAAACAACAGCAACCACAGTACAACCAGCAATTCGAATAATACCACCACCGTCGACAAATCGTCGAAAGTCACCGATTCTTCGGTCCATCATTCGATCGGTAAGATCACAACACCTCCATTCGCTTCGCGATTTAAAAAATTGTTTGCCAGGTATGCCCCCACCGCCTCCCCCTGAGGAACTGCCAGACCAATAGTCTTGATCCCATTAGCACACCTCATTGGCAGGTTGTGTTTCTGTATGGATGTAAGTGTGCGTAGTTGAAAGTGGACGCATTCTAAACGATCTCTATCAGTTGACTTGTTGTACTATCCCATGTACTATCGGTCTTATATACCTGTATTTTTGTATCCGAATTGTATGTTATTTTCGGTTCGGCCAATTTTCGGTTCGGCCTTGTGACACTAGAAGTTCCTTTCTCACTCTGCTCCGGGTAAAGATTGTTCCCACCATAGGCGGCCCATGATGAATCGATGACCGGCGACTGCAAACTTCAGACACCACTTTCATTAATGTATGGCCCCACAACTAGAACACATGTTGCCATGTTCAAACACTTGATAGTGGGTGTAAACCGTAGTTTATCCCGCTCATTGTTTGCATTTCAGTTCCAAGATTGAATATTGAGCACGCGAAGGTGTGTGGGGATCACTGGAATTGCGGGGATGACGATCAACATAGCGTGTCACAAATTCAGTTATTTAGTACGTCCAACTAATTTCTCTCTCACAACTTCGCTCCATCCCCGAGTCACTTGACCTGATTTATTGACTGTTTGGTAAGGCTTCGTGACCTTCGTTATCGTGGGTCCCCCCGAGATATAATAAAGGAAGTCTCCCTCATACGGCCATTTTCAGCCTGAGCAAAGTTCCGTTGCAAACTTGGCATTACGAGAAGTTATTTCCATCCAGGTAGCCGGACGCCAGAATCGTCACGAGTTACAAGGGTATTGCGAATGCGGCATTCGAGTGCCACCTTATATCCCAGGGTCCAGGGGTTAAAAGGCACCACTTCTCCATCTCGTGCTCATCATGGCGATTGGCGTCGAGAAGAAACGCGAGTCGTACAAGGAGGATGTTGCTGTGGCCAGCGTGAACAGCAAACAAGAAATATTGCACGCAGATGGAACGCGACAAACTGCCGAGCGGCGCCTCGTTCGCAAGCTCGACTTTCGGCTGTTGCCCACCATCGTCGTCATCTTTTTAATGAACTATATCGATGTGCGTTGCATCCCTAGTGTCATGCGCGCGTGTTATGTTGATTCATGTCTTCTGATGCATGTAGCGCGTTGCCGTCACCTCCGCTCGACTCAAGGGTTTACAGGCAGATTTAAACCTGTCAGGTATGTTCCCACTTTCATCTGTACGGAAACTTGGTGACTCACCAAACTAATAGATATTCAGTATGAAACGGTGGTAGCCATTCTTTATGCGTCTTATTGCCCTGCACAGATTCCGTCCAATATAGTAAGAAATTTAACCATTTGTCAATGCATTCATCAAACCGAAACCATTTCAAGGCCCTCAATTATGTCTCTAGGTCGGTCATATTCCTCGTTTGTTTTCATATAGAAGGGTCAACAAACACTTGTTCCCCTTAGACCCTCCCTTTATATCGGTACATGTGTGGTTCTGTGGGGTCTTACAAGCGCCCTCACTGGCGTTACCCGCAACTGGGCTGGTATCATGGCTTGTCGGATCTTTATCGGGTTGCCAGAGGTACGAGGACGGAATTGACCTAGACGAGGACGGCTGATACCAGATGCCGTTCCAGGCTGCGTTCTATCCTGGCGCCATTTATCTATTATCAAGGTGGTATACACGCAAGGTTGTTGTTATTAGTGACATCATAGGATTTCCGTTGACTTCCTATAGGAGCTAGCTTTTCGATCTGCTATCCTCTATGCAGGATTGCTTATTTCCAATGCTTTTGGTAGCGTGAGTTCCTTCCTCCTCTCTACACGGGCTCCTCACTACTAGTCTACCAGTTGTGGGCTGCAGGTATACTCGGGAACATGAACGGAGCTATGGGTATTGCGGCATGGAGATGGTGACTGACGACCATTCATGGCGAACAAGACATCTGACATTACCTTTGGCTTTTCAATACAGGCTGTTTTATATCGAGGGCGCTATAACGATCATCATCGGTTTCCTAGCCATGTGCGTCCTACGATTGTGCTCCATCAGTTCTATTCCTCAATGACATATGTAGGTGGTTGCTTCCAGATTATGTACGTCCCGTGTCCCCTACAGTATATTTTTGACAAGTTCCTAAGCCCATATCCTTTGCCATAGCCGCACAACACCAGGTGGTTAACTCATGAAGAGAGACATTTGGCGCAAGTTAGGCTTGCAGAAGATGCTGGAGAAGCCGACCAGGATTCACAGCAAGCATCGTACGCTCCGAATGTTTCCTTGAAGTTCCACGGATTCACTACTTTTTCAGAGTATTTGAAGGTTTGAAGTTGGCACTCAAAGATCCGAAAGTACCGATCTTCATGGTCATGGCTTGTTCCCAATTATTGGGACTCAGTTTCATCAACTTCTTTCCAACGTAAGTGTTTCGCGTAACTTCGCAAAGGAGATTCACGCACACTTGTGTTCAGGCTGACTGCCACTCTGGGCTACTCAACGACAGTCACTTTACTGATGTCTGCGTGTGTATTACGTGCTACTGGTATAAATTCTTGAGCTCACACCAGATCATGTTAGCCCCCCGTGGGTCTTTGCAGCCATCGCGACGGTCATCAATGCGCGCCATGCTGGTGAGCAGTCTTTCTATCGCCTTCACTTGACGGACTAAATTCTTGCCGATGGGTGTGCATACACCCAGACGTCTCTGGAGAACGATTCTTTCACATGACCGCCTGGTTCTGGGTTGTCATGGTTGGTTATATCATCTCTCTGTCGACGATGGCAACCGCTGGGAGATATTTCTCGCTATTCCTCATGACGTCTGGGTATTGCGGTAGGTACCCCCTATGTTCCCCAATCCTCCGATTTTCGTCTTAGGCACTTTTTCTTTGTTAGGGTTCACGCTGACACTGGTGTGGGTGGCTAATGCCATCCCCCGACCACCTGCCAAACGTTCCGCAGCAATCGGCCTTGTGAATGGGTTCGGAAACCTAGGGAATCTGTACGTGTTCGCGTCTTGATCCTATACACTTATGCACATCCACAAATGGCACGACAGAATGGGATCGTACATCTGGCCATCGAACTGGGGCCCACAGTATCATCAATCGATGATCATTGCCCTATGTGCGCTTGCATTTGCAAGTTTCCTCAGTTTTGGTCTGTATTCATGCTGCTCCCCTGCAGTGAATTAGTGCATAACTCACGGGTTGCTGGTTCTAGTCGTGCGTGTGTTGCTCGTGCGGGAAAACAAACGGATGGAACGTGAAGAGACGGATTTGTTGCATGGGCCTGAACGTGAGCGGATCGAAGAAGCGGCCAAGTTGGAGGGTATCACTTTCGACGAAGCTGTAAAGCGAAGAATGGGGTTCCGTTATCTAATCTAAGTTACGGTCCTGCAGCATCGCAAGTTCGTGCCAGAGTACAACGTGATCCTCTCGTTCATCTTACGTACGACCCTCATGCTTCATGTCTTCCTCCGAATTTAGTCTTATGTTTGATATCACGATCGATCGCGAAAGTGTGGTAGGTCGTTCAAGTTTGAAGTTTTTCAAGTTGAAGTCCTCCAAAGGTGGGTTTGGCCGACAGCCGACCTCGTGTGGTCGCCACGCGGCCTCGACCCGCTTGCAGTTCGGTTCACTCACTCCGACTCTGAGGTTGAACTCTTTGAGGTGGCGTGCGGATAGTTGGAATTGCTCCGATATCGTTTCATCTCTTCAAAGCTTTCATTGGAATCCAAATTGCCCAGATGTCACATCCTCTTTTCTTTCGTGGAGTAACATACTTCTATCCTATCGGTAATACGTCCGCTGTGCGGTTAACAGATCAGCTTCCCCCTGAACAACCAGCCAATATCCTGCTTCTGGGATGTGGCGATCCTCGACACATTCTGTACACGGTATACACAAACGAGACAGCTTCCAGTGATGCTGGTACGCGTCGTCATGCATCCATATTTTTTCGGTAAATATAACTCAACTTGTATAGGGCTCCAAAAGTTGGATGTCACTTGCTGTGATGTGGAAACCGCTGTGCTCGGTATGCTTCATATTTTTTTGTGTTCCTTGTTGTTCTGAACCAGAGTCTGCAACAGCACGCAATGCGTTATTATTCACGCTCTTGGCTGACGAAGGCGCTCAAAACAGGATAGATCTCATATGGAATATCTTTTATCACCTCATGTTGGATCAAGAGTCACTCTCGTTGCTCATTGAGCAGTGTCGTAAACTTGTGAAGTTGGCGGAGAATCTCGAAACTTGGAACGCTGGCCCATACTCAGGGTTTCTGACTGTATGTGACAAGAGGACGCTCGCGGAACTCCATCGGTTCTGGAGCCGATACGTTGCAACCGCCGACTACACTTCAGACCGCCGCAAACGATTCAAGGAAATTTTTTTGGGTGGCATGAAGGAAGTCTCTAGCGCGTCTGTGGACGGGTTTAACATTACCTCAGCTCGTTCCGCTGGACCTCTCTTGCCCTTCGCGGTGAAAGCGATCGCTGAGCAATTCCGCAAGTTCTGGTTTACAGGTGTTACAGACGATGGTTTTCACAGCACGGATCAAGCTACGTTTGTCAATCCTACGTTTGCCTTCTCTATGGCCGGAGAGGAGTTTGCCGTACACTACGGGGTAGACCCAGTTGCGGGATTTCATCTTGCAGAGGTATTCGCGTCATCTCGTGATGAGACCCCGGCTGTACTGGTACAAAAACTGGTGGAAGCAGCACGCCACCAGTTCTCCCAGTGGTGCGCCTCAGTCATCAGGCTCCTAAAGGATGCTTGTATGACATCGTCAAACCTTGTTGTGCGGATGTTCACTGGCGATGCGTTAATGTTGTGTCAAGCATTTTCCCACCTCAACTTATGCGGTATAGCTGATACCCCGATCATGACCTCGCCTTGGAAGGTCTCTAGGATAAAGTTCGAGGAAAACCAATACGCAAAGGAAGTTGCCACTCCGGCCCCAACTACGTTTAACGTGATCGACACATCCAACATTTCTGATCATGTTGGGCTTGTCAACCTGTTGATAGCCACAGTTCCCCTCCTCTCAAAGTCCCCTTCCGCCACAATATATACGGAGGCTTTGCTTTCATACGGTGATGCACCCTCCACAACCATCTTGGAGCGACTCTGCGGCGACATGAAAACCATGTCACTTCTCTTGCGAGTGGTACCCTCTGCTTTTTTATCGCGATTCACAGCTCGCTCGAACATCCACGAAACTCTCATGCAAGCCTTCGAGTCACAGGGACCCCAATACCACGAACGGGTTGCCTGGAAAGTTATCGATAGGGAATACCTGTTATCAATTGCTCCCGATCAACTCAGTCGGCTTTTGTTTCGAATATATCTCAACATGTTCTCTGATGAAAACATGGCTCGTCAAGTCCAAAATATGTCTCTATCAGCTACTCGCCGGCGGGCGCTTCTCGAGGCATCTCTCGTGCACTACACTCGTCGGAGCTTCGTACAGCTGCTGCGCCATATCAAATCTCAGGTTCAGACAGACTGGACTCTTGTCATGGAGCACTTTGACGATGACGTCGCACGCGACACCAGTCTGATACTGGGTTCCAACTTTTACCAGGAGATGTGCTGTCACTTTCACCTGTTGGATATTGTGACGTTCATGACTATGGAACAACCATATATCCAACAAGTGCGTACCAACGTGAATGACGCAATCTTCAGAGACTGGGAGTCAATTCCGGGGGTGGTTACAATCGTGCTTGTGATCCCCCGGAGCAAGATAACCGCTGTCGAAGCCGACCTTCGCCGGGCAGGTACGCCTGTCCTCCAATGCGAAATCAGGAATGCGAGCCTGTGGAACGCGTTTGCGCATATAACTGCAGCGTACGGAAGGCTTGAAACAACCGGAACAGGCCGAGCGAAAACCGCAACCATCGTGGAAGATAGAGAAGGGGAATCCACTTCCTCCCCGTTGATTGTTTCCTTTGCTCTTCCATCCAGCTCGTTGTTATTATCCAAAAACGCAACTGTTGGATTTAGGACTCGTCCGTCACCCAGCATGTCTCGCAGCACGTTGTTATTCGATGCTATATTCTCCGCACCACTGGAAGACTCTCGGCACGTCCACATCCTTGCTGAACCTCCTGTTCCATCTACTGTTTGCTCGGTTGTGCGTGACCAAGTACCTCCCGAGAACAAACGGACTCTGGGCGTACAAATGAACGAAACTGGTACCGAGATCTGTTCGTTCGTGGACCGGATAGATATCACGGACTCAGTTGGTCAAGAATTACTGGCGGCCGGTTCGTCTGTGAAGTTTGAAGAAGCACCGGATCGCGGGACTCGCCTGCGCATTGATACATACTCGGAGAAAATCTGCTTCCCATTGCCAGTCGATGCTACGAATGCGAAGCTTCGCATTGCCCGCAAGTCGAAATATATAGAGGTGCGTTTTTCGCTAGTAACTTGTTCGAGCTTATGTTGATACATCAATAGGTCATTGCTCCGTTAGCAGTTTCGATGCACATTGAAAGTGAGAATAACATCGCAAAGAGGTTCTTTACCATGCTGGATGGCGGAGTCCCCACTTCATGGAACATCCACCGAGTGCATCTGGATCTTTGTCCTTCGGTCAGACCATCGGGGAATTCTGGACCGCCAACTTGGCTCGTATCCCATGTCACCCTTATGTTCTCCCACAGGGAACGAGCCTTACAGGGCACGAAATCTTCAACGATCAAAGACACCTTTGTGAATCTGAAAGATTCTCTCCAAGGTCTCTTCATTGCCGCCTCTGGAGTCCAGGGCCCCGTCCGTTCTGTCTTCGCCTTACAGAGCACGTCCGCGAATCAGATTCTTGCTTTTATCTTTGTCACCGATCTCCGCCTCGACGTCGCTTCGCACACTGTTATCGCAGACGCTTGCGTTATACTAGGAACAGAGACTATTCAAGATAAACTCCGCGAGCTCGAAGTCCTTGGTGTCGTCGCGATCAGAATCGATTCAGAAGAAACAGAGGCATGGCGGCACCTTCTTCCAGTGTTCGTCGAGCGCTGCCGAACCTGGACTCACCGACCTTCATGCGAGTACTTGACCCAAGAAACGATTCCACTGTTTCCAGATGCTGGGGCCGAACCAGAGAAGAGCCCGTTTTGTTCGTGTGGTGTCGGTATCGGAACAGGGACACTCCCGCAGCAGTTCAAGTCTCTTTCCCCATACGCGACTCGAGTGGCCATCAGTCCGCTCTTTGCCGTTCCATATCTGGAGAAGGTGGGTCCGACGTCAGATGATATGACGGACCAGGAGAGATGCGGGGCGTGTGGGAAGCGAGTGGGGTCGCTGTCTCTTTGCGGGAAATGTAAGAAAAAGAAGTATTGCTCGAGGGAATGCCAGGTGAAGGATTGGAAGGTCCACAAGAAAAACTGCACTTAGGAGTGCTGCTTGGAGGTTGGGTTGGTTGGCAGGTTTGAAACGAGCATATGGATTCGGACGAAAGAAGGGAGGATGTACATTAGTATCTTCAGCAGGAAAGTGGGAAGACGTGTTGGCTAGTAGTTCGTACTGGCTACCAATCGGAAGTACGATCGTTTTGTGGCCCCACAGGCTCTTACATAAATGCCCTTTTTCGCTGACTTGTCCTCCAATCATGCATGTCATGTCTCTCGAATGGCCCAGTACGAAAGTGTCATTAAGCGGCCCAATACTTACCTCAGGCTGCATTCAACGAACTCTCACCTCACATCGTGAATCTGAGGTACAGTCTCATTTGACATATTTCCTGAGAATCCCTTGCCTTTTAATTCTATCTGCTATCTGGATTCCAGAATGGGCCTCTCAGATTCAATAAGGTCCGTTATGACTGCGGCGACGACGAACGTGTTTCTGTTGCACGTTCCAAACCCCGGAAAAGATCACTTGATGATCATGCTTCGGAGAAGTGCGGACTTGATTTCTACCTCTCGTGCTGATCATGTCGAACGACCCCGAGAAGAAATGCGACCCGTATGAGAAGAATGCTGTCGAAGAGATACCGCAAGTGGAAGAACGTCAAACGATTGAACGGCGGCTCGTTCGCAAGCTCGACACCCGGTTATTACCCACTGTTGTCGTCATCTATTTAATGAACTATATCGATGTAAGTGGCGTGTCTACATAAGCAGGAGTTTTGCTTATTGGTGGTGATATTTCAGCGTGCTGCGCTCTCAGCCGCGCGTTTGAAGGGTTTACAGACGGATCTAGGTTTATCCGGTATGGTCTTATTCGTTTAATGAAACCAGGTAGCTCATCGAGATGACAGATGTTCAGTATGATACGGTAGTAGCGATCCTTTATGCATCATACTGTCCTGCTCAGATTCCATCCAATATAGTAAGCAATCTAGTTAGCTCAGGCTTTGAGAAAAATGGTTGAAATTGCCCCAAGGCTCTGAACTATGTCTCGAGGTCAGTGACATTTCCCCAATCTCAAGTGGGATGGTCGTTACCCACCCACCCTTCTCAGGCCCACATTTTATATTGGTACCTGTGTCGTCCTGTGGGGTCTGACGAGCGCTCTCACTGGTATCACACGCAACTTCACTGGTATCATGGCGTGTCGTGTCTTTATCGGGATACCCGAGGTATGCAACGAGACCCACCGATGTGAGGATGATTGACCCGAGGCACCATTCCAGGCTGCCTTCTACCCTGGCGCCATGTATCTCCTATCAAGCTGGTATACACGCAAGGTTCGGGAAACTCGGTAGGATTGGAGTAAATAAATATTGATCATCAGTTCTCCAGGAACTGGCTTTTCGATCAGCTATTCTCTTCTCAGGGCTGCTCGTCTCCAATGCTTTTGGTAGTGTAAGCCTCTTCGCGTCCCAGTTCTTGATTTGAGTGCCTGACTTGTTAGTTGTTGGCTGCATTCAGTTGTGGGCCGCAGCTATTCTTGGAAAGATGAACGGAACCTTGGACATCGCAGCGTGGAGATGGTATGATTGTCCGCTGTGTATAGTAACCTTGCAAGTCAGAAGTCCTCACCATTGAACTCAGGCTTTTTTATATCGAAGGTGCTGTAACAATCCTCGTCGGTTTCACTGCCATGTGCGTTCAAAGTGTCTGGTCCTTTCTTCGTCTCACGCGATAATATCTTTAGGTGGTCACTTCCTGACTACGTATGTCCCAAGTCCCTCGATGTCTTATCTTGAGCCATTCCTGAGAGATATTGTTGCTCTACCAAAGCCACACAACACCAGATGGTTGACACCTGCGGAGACGCATCTAGCCCAGGTCCGTCTTGCAGAAGACGCAGGAGAAGCCGACAAGGACTCTCAGCAAGCCCCGTACGTCCTTGTCTCCTCGTGTGGCAACTACTGACCGCGTTTCAGGATCTTCGAGGGACTGAAGTTGGCGCTCAAAGACCCCAAAGTTCCAATTTTCATGCTCGCGGCCTGTTCTCAGACATTGGGATTCAGTTTCGTCAACTTCTTCCCGACGTGGGTGTTTTATTGTCAGATTAGGTTTCTGTTTTCGTATTAAGTTCCATTCGTCGACATTTAGGTTGACCGCCACTCTTGGCTATTCGACGACAATCACGTTGCTATTGGCAGCGTGCGTACTATAGCATGTTCTGCGTTCTTGGTTCTGATTATGCCGCAATGATCAGCCCACCGTGGATATATTCAGCTATCGTCACGCTCATCAATGCCCGGCACGCTGGTAAGTAGTCAAACTTTACTCTTTCCTTGAATAAACCTGATTTAGTTGACGAACGCTACTGCATGCAGATGTTACTGGCGAACGATTCTTCCACCAGACCGCCCCCTGGTGGGTTGTCATGGTCGGCTACATCATCTCTCTGTCGACTATGAACACGGGTGCAAGATATTTCTCCCTGTTCCTCATGACGACTGGATATTGTGGTGCGTAACCTCCCTGCCCTTGACCAAACACATTGCATCCTCGACTAACTTGTCCGTCTGACCGCGGCTTACCAAGGGGTTGCGCTGGCATTGGTATGGGTGGCTAATGCAGTCCCTCGACCGCCTGCCAAACGATCAGCAGCGATCGGCCTCGTGAACGGGTTTGCAAATATCGGGAATCTGTACGTGGCCGCGTATTGTTACCTCACCCACCAACCGACATCGAACAGGATGGGATCCTATATCTGGAAAGAAAGTTGGGGCCCCCAGTATCATCAGTCGATGATCATTGCGTTCTGTGGGTTCGCGCTTGCGAGTGTCCTCTGTTTCAGTGTGTATCATTTGGTTTCTTCGCGAGATACTTCACAATATGACGGACACCTCGACCACAGTCTTCCGAGTGCTGCTGGTACGCGAAAACAAACGGATGGAGCGTGAAGAGTTGGATTTAATGCATGGACCCGAACGGGAGCGGATCGAAGAAGCGGCCAGGTTGGAAGGCATCACGTTTGACGAAGCTGTGAGACGCAGAAAGGGATTTCGTTATCTGTACTAGTTTACCTGGATCGGACTCGGATGGGTGTGTCATTGCTCAGACAACTCGGAAGTAGAATAGAATAAAAGAGCTACATATTTAAGTTCGCAAAAATCCTACGGATGATGTCAGTTCTGGGACTCGTAGATGCCAGTCTGTTCCTTGAAGATGATCACTTGGTCGCAGAGAGCTGTACATGTAGCAAATGGGTCACTGTACGTCCTCATGTGGTCTTTTAGACGGCTGTTCACCGGTCTGGGACTCTGGGGGGCCAAGTTACCGTGTCAAGAGCTCAGCTTCAGCGGTTTCCTGGCACAAGATTGATGAATCACCACCATCCGAATCGCCAGAAGTGGCCAATGTAGCAGGACTGTCGAGACTTCTAGGCTGAATTTCGTCGAGAAGCCAGGTTTTGATCATAGACTTCGTGATCCCAAACGTCAAGGTATCGGAACGCCTTTAATTGACGTCATCAAGGTCGAGACAGCTAAAGACAACTATTTGAATCATATCTGCTACAATCTCACCACCGACCACAGCAACCGACGGTATCTTCCAATGTTTCCTTCCACTAATTCTAGCTTCACATCCACTCTCACCTTCCCCTTTGCAAAGACCTCACCATCCCAAAGGGCACTCCAAGATTGGGGACAGTGTTGAAACATATCGAATCCCCTACCCGAGATTTCTCCATGCTGTATGCCTCGCTGCAAGCTTCCCGCATGTTCACCACAAACCATAGAGCCGGGACGAGGAGATAAGAGGCCCGCTAGCGCTTTTGCCAGTTGGAATTGATTTTCCTCCGAAAAGAGATGGAAAAAGTTGGATGCGTAAATCACCGAACACCGTCCCGCGAGCGGATTCAATGAGGTCAATGACGACAGGTCTGGTTTATCTGTCGAAGGAGGCGCCTCGAGAGGAGGTACGATCCGTAATATATCTGGAGCTAATGCGTCCCCGGGAACGAAGCTGATCGGGTAGGTTTCTGGCGTCGTGTTGAAGAGGGCGTGGCCAAGGTCGAAAAATTCTTGAAAGGCATGAAATCCGATTAGCGTCATTGGCTTGCGAGGTCCCGATGACCATTACCTTTCTTGAGATCGGTAGTCACGACGTTCTTGAGGGGGAAACCGTCTGCCACGACTTTCCTAGAATCCACCCCAACTAGTAGACGCAAAGTGTTCAACATTGAAGGGAACAAGAGCCCGTGATACTTACAGCAGCAACCAATGTCCAAAAACACCTCGTCCGGTCGCTCTTGGCCAAGCTTGATAATACGCTCGTACTCTGGCAGCGTCGCAATCCCTAACCTGGATAATACATCACCATTCGAGCGCACTGAAGTACCAAAAAAAACTTACTTTAGGAATGTGAAATACCTAGTGGACGCGTAGGGGAACACCTGCATCCTTCCAAATTCTAGTACATATTCGAAACAATGCCACGTCACTGACCTTCCATGCCCTCTCTTGCACCGCGAGAATGTGGGTTCTGAGGTCGTCGTCGTCGTGGATTCTAGTCTGTTCCTTGAAGAAGATCGCTTGGTCTTCTGAGAGGTCATAGCCTGCGCTGAGGGGTTCTGTGTCAGGCATCAACTGCACTGAGATCTTGAGATCCCCAGCTCCGGGTTGTCCTGTGATGGTCTTGTCTTCCATTGCTAATTGCCCGGTGCCCTCCGAGTCGAGAGCCGCCATTTTTATAGTACGTCGGTGATCACACAATGCCCCTGTAGCGTGACTCGGGTTGGCGATGTTTGCATCGCAATAGTGATTCCAGTTGCCATGCACTGGCATCATCTCCACGCGTGCCAGATAGTATGACTCAAGCCAGGAGGCAAGAGCGCGCGTGTCCGCAGTAGTTGCTGTGTTACTGGATCGAACGGAATTTTTGTTGAATACGGAATTTTGCACGAGCGAGTAGAGAATCAATGATCATAGCAACCAACGAGACGATATAACATGGAATCAAGCACCTCATGTATATACATCTGCCGCAGATTAGATGTCTATGTACCCCACTCCCTATACCACCCGCTCCGCCAACCCGGGTCTGGCTCCGTGGATTATCCTGAGCTTTCGCAGAGTAGACCGGGTGATCATTCGCTCTCCGAAATGAGTGCGACAATCATACTGATTCAAATATAGTCGTGAGGTAGATGTGAGAATGGCTGACACGCACCGGTACAAGTAATAGAAGAAAGACAAGAGGTAGAAACCCAGCTTTATGAAGCTCTCCTTCTTGTGTCCAGAGAGTGTGCGGAAGATTTCGGTTGCGTCGTACATGTGATTCTTGTTTCGTATCCTGTTCGAGAGAGCGTGAGTACGAAGGACGAACACCTAAAATAAGGAGACGCGCTTGTTGGCATTATAAAGCATGAGAGGGAGGTTTAGCAAGAATGCGACCCATTGACCCGTTAGAAGGAATATAATGGTGAGGAAAGCGTGAGCAATGTTTTCTGGCAGGACAAACTGGAGGTTGCACGACGTGAGTTCACGAAAGAAAAGAAGACCGAATTGGCTACCTGGTTGAGTTTGTTGCAGAGATCTATGGGATTGATGTAGTCGCATTCGAGGTCCGAAAACATGATAATCTGATTCGGGTGTCAGAATAAGCTTCCGTTGGACAGGTTTCTCGAGGCGTACGAAGAAGACCATCGTGAAGAGCAGTCCAGCGGCCATGAGGACCGAGAAGAGAAACAACCAGCCTGTTACATGGGTGAGATATCGAACGAGAGAGAGCGAGAGAAGATACGGACCTGCTCCACCCATTATCGTTTGTCGTGTCGGTTGGTTATTTTTCTGTTCTGAAGAGGGCAAATGTCAAAGTTGACTCTCTCTGGTTTTCTGCCACACGCCAAACAACCATACACAGCTGTCCTTACCTCTTTCTCCGCTGCTTTCTCTTTCCGAACTAACAACAACAATGTCCCTCTTGGCTCGTATCTCCACCACCACCGACACAACCACCACCAACGACGGTGGCCCCGTCCGTCCAAAATCCGCAAACCGAAATTCGCCTTACGTGCGTACTATACGATTCGCATCCTCAATTGAAAAGTAAAATCCTGGCATCTCCCTACGCGCGCGCTTTGGTCATCTCAGGTTCGTCCCACTCGGCCCCCAAAAGGCGATTCAGACGCACCCTGGTCCCATGACTTGTACGAAGACCCAGACAAGCCGTCTCTTTCCTCTCGACTCTCGGCTTCTGCCGCAGCCCCTCGCAAACCCGATTCCAGTCTTGTCCAACGTGCAATAAGAGAAGCCACTGCTGAAGGTGGAATCAGCATCAAAGGGGCAAGCACTGCCGCCAACGGCAACGTCGTGCAGGTGGCCGGTCTCGTGAAAGGCACCACTCCAGCTGACGTCGAGGTGTGTACGGTGTTTTCTCATCCGCCGGCAATATTCCGATATCCGACAGGCCATCTTCCGGCGGTGTGGCTCGATCATATCCTCCGAGCTCGTAACAAACCACGCGTCTGACAATGTGGCCGTTCGACTGACCTTCAAGCAAGCAATACATGCAGCAGGAGCAGTCACCAAATTTGACAAACAGCCTGCCGACGGTCGTATACTCCGGGTATCAATCGTAGGCGTGCAATCCGTCGGCCTGACTAGAAGACTTGGTGGTGTAGACCTCATCGACGAGAACGGGAGCGTTGATGTATTGATGGGCTCAGCCGAAGATTCCGGATCGTAAGTCTTTGTTTCTGCCCTCGTCAGTGCCACCCATGTATATTCCCACGAACAGAAAAATGCGCTCGGATTCAATCATGACTTCGGACCCCCGTGCCACAGTTCTCGTCGCGCCACCAGGCGCAGATCCAAAGGCGCAGCAACAAACCAACTCAAGACCCGAAGTTCAACGGTGGCAACCCCGTGGGGGAAGGAGAGGAGGGCATGGCCGACGTGGTGGCGGGCATGGGGGTGGTGCGCCCACTATGGACGTTGATTGACGCGCTGACTTGGCATTGGATCTGTAACAAGCATCACCTGCATCTGACGCACATATCAGTATTTTACATATTTATGCTGCTTTGCCATCAAAAGGTCAATCCAGACCGCGTGCAATGCTTGTTTGACTTACTCGGCGCCGCGGAACTCTGCTTCTCTCCAAGCTCCGAGGTTGCAACAAGAAAGTCCTGCGGACCCTGTTCGAAGGCCAGTACTTACGTGTCTGTCACTAGATTCAACTTACATGCTGTCCACGCTGCGATGGAACATCTCCTGTTGCATTGGACGATCGTTGTTTGACGGTGGCTCTTTCTGACTTGGATCCGCCGCCACGCACAAGTCGTCTAAAACGATGACTGGCAGCGACCTCCTCGGCCGGTCGATTTGCCTTTAAACTCGGGAAACCCGTCGCAGCTTTTCTCGTCGTTCCTTTCTCTCAAAATCACCTCTACGGGTTGACGACCTGAAATACATACACAGCGCGTATCTTTGCCACTCATCCGGTAAGTATATGCGTTCGCCGCTACCATGCCCTCGCTATGATTGGTCTGAACGTGATGTTGACATCCTTTTCCGCCCTTTGAGCAGAAATGTCGCATCTTTTATTTTGGCCGACCATCACCTTTTTTTACCCTGTTGGGAATACCTCCGCAATCTGTTTAACCGAAAATCTCGCCCCTGAAAACAAGGCCGACATCTTGCTTCTCGCATGCGGTGACCCCAGACATATCTTGTATACTGTATTTGCTAATGAAACCAATTCCTCGTCCTGTGCGTGTCATTTCGCTCGGTAGACTTTCTGAATCTCACAATGGCCCAGGTTCACGCACATTTGACGTCACTTGTTGCGATGTAGACGTTGCCATTCTCGGTGAGAAACTTGCATTCGCTGATCATTCACTTGGGTTTCTTACCAATCGTCATAGCACGCAATGCCTTATTGTTTACCCTCCTTGCCGACGATGGGGCTCTAGAAAAGTTGGACAGCTTGTGGAACATATTCTACCACATGTTCGTTGACAAGAACTCTCTCTCGATGCTTTTTGAGCAGTGTCGTAAGCTCATTCCTTTGGCGGAGAACGCCGAGACTTGGAGAGCTGGTCCGTATGGGCACTTTCTCACTACATGTGACGCGGTGACACTTGTCGAGATTCGTCGTGTCTGGACATCGTACCTTGACACGGCCTCCTTTTCACCCAAGCAAGCAAAACGGTTCGAACAGCGTTTTTCCGATGGCATCAAAGAGATGTCGCGCAGGACGGGACCAGGTTCTACAACCGCAGCTCGCTCCGCGGGGCCTCTCATGTTACACGCAGCCAAAACCGTGTCGCGCCAATGTAGCAGTTATTGGTCGGATGGTATCACTGACTCTGTTGGTTTGCAACGCCATGGTCGGAAGCGACATTTGACCGTCAATCCCATGTTTGCCTTTTCCATCGACGGCGATAAGTTCGCAGTGCACTACGGGACCGATCCCCTGATCGGGTTCCACCTTGCGGAAGCCTTGGCCTCGGGCAAGTTCACTCATCTCCAGGAACACATTCCGCCTCCCGACATGGTGCGCAACGCCAAGGACCAGTTTTCGCGCTGGTGTACGTCTGTGATCAGACGCTTGAGAGGCAGCAACCCCTCGTCTCCCGCATTCGTCATCCGAATGTTTGGTGGCGATGCGTTGACGTTCTGTCAAGCGTTAAAATATTGTGAGGTGACCCACTCCGTGGTGACACCATACAATGTCGCTCCCTGGCGCCTGTCTACCACCACCCTCGATGACTACTACTACGGACGTCAGGCGCCTTCGCGGGCGCCACTGTCATTCAACGTTATCGACACCTCGAATGTTCTAGATCATGTTGGGCTCGTGAATATCTTGGTGGTCACCGCACCTCTTTTGCGCAAAACGCCTTCGGCCACGCTGTACACCGAATTCCTCAGGATAGGAGATAATCCCTCCCAAGCCATTTTAGAACAAGTTGGCGGTGACCTGCCCACCATGGCCCTCCTATTGGGCATTATCCCCTCTACGTTGATATCTCAGTTCACGACACGTTCCAATGTCCATGAAACCATGGCAATGAGCAACGGCACAAAACAGTTCTACGAACGACTAGCCTGGAAGGCGATCGGGCTGGGAGGACCCGGGACACAGCATGACCTCAACAGGACTCCGAGGCCGTCAAAAAACCTCTACTTTTCGCCTGGAGAACTTGCTGCCTTCCTCTTTCGCATATATCTCCACATGTTCTCCGACGAGGACGTCGGCCTCCGACTTCGACTCCTCACACTTTCACCTGATAGCGCCCTTCAAACACTACAGCGGTCTGGTGTCCTACACTACAACCGACGTTCCTTTGCCCTCTTCGTGCATTTCGTAAAGACGAGGGTCCAAACAGACTGGTGGTGTACGATGGATCTGTTCGAGGAATTAGTGTTAGATGACGGGCAGCTAATGACGGGAAAACACGCGTACCCGGAACTATGTTGCCAGCTCCATCTCCTCGGCATATACACCGCACCATGGATGTCTACCCCAGCTCTGCACCATTTCGTACACGACGTCATCGCTAGTGATGTCGATTGCCTCGGGCTGTTCCAAGGCTGGACGCAAATCCCGCAAGTTGTGACAGTCGTGCTCGTCGTTCCCAGAGACGCCATCTCTAGACTTGAGCCCGACTTTATAAACATCGGGACGCCCGTTTTACATTGTGATATGCATGACGGACCGCGCCAAGTCTGGTTCGCCGTCACCTCTGCCACGTTTGGGACGCTGTGCGTCACTGGTACGGGCGAGCACCGAACAGGAGTAGTCGTCGAAAATGTCGCCGCGGACCCAACGACAACTACCACAAGGCAACCACCATGGCAGGCGAAGGCACCTATGGTCGTCACGTTTTCGGTCCCGACCATTTCTGTGATAGGCTTTGGGCAGAACCCCAGGGCGACGATCGGTCTGGCGTTGCGCCCGACCATGGGTGCGACAGTCAAGTTTGCTAATCGACTGGGGTGCGATTTGACGGTGTTCAGGACCAGATTGACGGATGTGCAGAATGTGTTCGTGCTGGCACAGTGTCCCGTCTTGAGTACGTGCAAGGGCAAGGATGTCATCGGAGACACGGCCAGTCATTGGCAGGAAGATATCGATGTGTCCAGGGGGCCTTTGTATTCTGAACAAGCCACTAGCGGTGCCACGGTGGTCCCGCCCAAGACAATTGCAGACGTCCGAGTCCAGATGAACGACTCGACGTCTGCAGCCCAATCCTTCATCGTACGCGTCGACGTCACAAATTCCGACGCACAAGCTGTCCTCGCAGATACACATACAATTCCGGTCGTCAAATCCTGCTCTGGGTGTCCGAGAGGCCTTGATGCCAGCTTGATGATAGCCACATATACGCATCCGGTTCGGTTCCCACTCCCCGTCGATATAGCGCGTGCAAAACTGCGCGTAGCGAGGCGCTCCTCGTACGTCGAGGTAAGTCGTGCTAGTCACGGTGTTTTGTTACGTTCATCTTCGTTCCGGTGCTAACCTTTGACTTGTCCAGGTCGTAGCACCACTCGCTGCGTTCGAAGTCCGACCTGAGCGTGATATCTCTAACCGGTTCGCATGCCTGACCTTGGACCCCGAAGACGACGATAGCACACCGGCACTGGGGAGCATTCACCGGATCAACCTCGATCAGTGCCCCACATTCCAACTTTCGACGTGCACACGAACACGCCAGGTAAACTGGTACATCCTACACATCATCCGTATGTTTTCCGAGCTCGAACAACGGCGTACACTTGGTGCGAGTTGCGAATTCCCAACAGCCGGCGATCAGGACACCCCAGACACACTCACGCGCGTCAAACGGACGTTGCATCTCCTTTTGCGCGACGCGGCGGGCGCCCATCCGGATAGTCAAGGCCCGGAAAGGGTGTTTGCGCTCTTCGACACGTCACGCGGGAGACCGTATCTTTATGTTGTCGTTGCGCACACGCGTGTGGACGTTGGATCGCACACGGTGGTTGCGGATGCGTTCGTGGCGCTGGATACACCTGCTGTGCGAGAGGCTCTGTGCATCGCGTTGCGTGACTCTAGGTCCGCGTCTACGGGTGATAGCCACATGAACCGGCGTCCTAATGACATGCCGATCAAGTTCATCCCTACGGACGCAGACGAGACAAAGGCATGGTACCATCTCCTCCCCCGCCTGACTGAACGGTGTCGGACCTGGTCTCACGAAACAACGTGCGTTTATCGCACCACCTCGAAGGGGAAGCAAGAGTCGGATGAGCACGCTATCGGGACATGGGAGAGACACAGCCCGCTGTGTAACTGCGGTAGGGGCGTAGGAACAGGGATCCTGCCAAAGGAATTTAGGTCGGTCGCGCCACACCTCACACGGGCGGCGTTTAGCCCGTTATTTTCGGTGCCGTACTTGAGGGAGGTGGACATGCCTCAGGGCTCACTAACCAAGGAGAAGAGAATGCCCGAGGGCGTCGCAGGACCAGCGAGGGCCCAACCGAACGACGAGGTGGACAGGGTCGGGACAGGACATCGATGTCGATCGTGTGCCAAGGAGGGTGGTCTGAGGTGCAGTCGGTGCAAACGTGCACAGTATTGCTCAAAGGTGTGTCAGCATGCTGACTGGAAGGTCCACAAGGAGGATTGCAGGAGGGTGTAGTGCGTGAGCGGAATAGCCTGAGGTATAGTGTTGATAAATACAAGGCATATAGGCCGAGTAGTGAACGGTAGGCAGTGGCCCTTGTTTGCGAGTTTCACTGAGGTTGATCTCACGCATGGAGTCCACACAGTTTGTCATGAATTGTGAACAGTAACCCTTTGTGTATGCGAAAAGCAATCAGTAAGTCATACAATATTGGATGACGAAGTACTTCGGTAGAGTCGGAACTAGCCACCGGAACCAAACCTGAACTCGATATGAGAAACGCGACTCACCCAGTGCAATTCATGCGACATTTATGTAACAAGACGATGAGGACAGGTGTTCGACACTAAAGTATCACCGTAGAACTGGCAGTTCCCACTGGGGGCCTATTTAGTGCGATACGACCGGACGCTTTTGTGCACAAGACACGGAGCATAAATCCGAGTTAATTATCTAAGGCTGGAATATAGCTACACGAGCGATTACTAACATCGACACCTACGGACTCGGCGCACACCATCCAACCACGAAGGCGACCTGGAACACCAAACGAACTACCTCCACCATCCAACGGGCCCATTCGACAAGATTTCCATTGTTCTTGTGACAACCCTGGATTCATTGTAATAGTGCATGTACGCATTGCTTTTTGTAATGATTTTGGACCCCTGAGGTCGAGCAAGCGCTAGACTACTGCTTCAATTTTTGACGCGGAGGTCGAATAAGTGCTGGCTGCAGAATCGAAAACTTTCATAGGCACATCGTTCGAAGCATGATGAATGACCAGGGGATCTCGATGGGTGGTCACAGTGGTCACCACCTCAATCTACGAAGATTCTCGTCAAGAAGGTCGCTGTCGCCGCCACAAAAATAGATACCTGTGGGTGACTCCTTGCCATAGTTTCACCACTGGCACCGCTTCCGTCTCCGAACAGAACATTGTCATGAACTGTCGAAGAAGCTTTCCACCCCCCACGGGAATTGAGTGTGGAAAGAATCGAGTTCGAATATAACTTTGATAAAGCGAAGTCCCAGATGAGGTACCTGGTTCAACGGCAGAAAAAAAAAATATGATGATCAGGCAATCTAACCTTCACCATGCTTCACCATGAAAGCAAACACACCATGACGCACCCTAGACATTGAAAAAGGTTAGATGTGTACATGACGGAGAATGAAATCGTTAGCATACCGGGAGCGATAGGAGTAATGCCACGTCCAGAATAGCAAACATGGTTGTAAGCAACCCGGTGTGTATAGTCACTGTTTCGCCTGGGGTCATTTGGATTTTCCGATCGGAAAAGAATCAAAGCTTACTTCGGATAATCTTGTGAACCACACTGTCTGTCGCAGCAAAGCCCGTGCGCCTGCGTATCTGATTAAATGTGAGCAAGAGACCAAGAAATTTGCCTAAATTACTCACCAAACTACCCACTAGTGACGATGTTATAATAACATCCGCCGTAGCCGAGGCTGCTAGCCAGGCGATTACGGCGGCGTTGTTTTCGTGAAATCGAGAATATTCCAAGTTAATGCGAATGACCAGAACCGTGGTTGCAAAGCCACCAACTGTATCGGGGCTAAGACAAGAATTATCTATCAGGTGCGCCATCCAACTTACTGAAGGAAACGATGGCAAAAAAACTGATGATGCAAGGTAAGATTTTCGATCTACTCATGACCTTTACACGCCAGGCGACGAAAAGCTGTGTCGGCAATGATATCATTACCTGATTACGAGCATATCAGTTTAGAGCAGATAGAATCCATTCCTCAGGCTTACTGTCAACAACGGGTCTTCGGATATTCAGTTAATAAGTGTGTCCTATGGTAACTGATTTGCTTACTTGTCGGCAACACTAGAGAGTCAATTTCAGGTCAGTTAAAGTGAAACTCAAGCCGGAGGGTGATTCTCACTCATAGGTGCAACCACAAACACCTCCGGACTCCCTGTGCGACACTATTAGAATCACACCTATTTTTTGAATGAAAACGAATACCATAGCGAATGATGAGAGGCTCAAAAATGAGCCCGATATCAAACACCGTGTTTAAAGTTTCGCAAATTAGCAGATAAAATACCTCAACAGATCGAAATTCAGGTGATGCACAACGATCTCAGGTGAAATAACTCACAAACGTCTTCAACCACCACCTATCTCTATTGAAGTCCTCAATTCCATGAAAGAGGATCTCCTGCGTGGATCTCACCTCTTGTACGTCTGGAAATATACAAAAGTCTGTTGAGGACAAATAATAATCAGCATCTCTACCCGGTTGGTATAGACATCGCACCTGCACTACCGTTGCCTGTGTCCTCTCGGTTCAGCATTACTTCGTAAATGTGGAGTCTTGGCTACTCACGCCATATAGTATACAGTTCAAGAACACCCCGACCAACATGGGTCCAAATCTAAAATAAAAAGAGATCAGGAACTACTCCAAGCCCAGTGATATGATGAAGTGGACTCACAATAAACCGCCACTTGGTTGAGGCATGTTTGAGCGACAAAGAACGTGAGCATGCACCGGCATGATGGTATTAGCGAATACTTATATGCACCCGCACGTCAGCTCAGCCTTCAGATCAGTGACACGTCAGATCGCAGGAACGGCGAGTGTCCGCCGTCCGGACCCTGGTACCCAGGGTGATATTTGACATCCCAGCCAGACATACCCTATGGACAATTGATCTGAATATTCGCCTTACATGCATGGAACTAGTTAACTTACCTCGTTCGCTGCGAGTATTTTGGCATTGGTGCGGGCAGTACTGTGCTACTGACTCCTGCAAAGCCTCTCGTGCCATTATCACTGAAGACACTTCCGTGGGCCCATTGTCCAACCACAACTCTTGAATCTGAGCCAAAAAAGGAATTAGGGGTCCTAAGGGTCTTCTCACGAATGTCAGTGAGTTTGGCTCCATTCCGATGCTAAGTTTTTTTTCTGCTGATCGCCCGACGGCACGATAAAATAATTCAGGAGCCCAAATTATAAATTATGGCATGATCTGAAACAACCGACAAGATTGACAATATCAGTTTCAAGGAACGGTTTGTAATTTGGTTGGCTGGAATTTTGCTGAAGGTCACATCAAATCACGAGTACTCACGGGGGCCCCGCCAAATGCGGATGGGGCCCCGATGTGACTACGATTCCACACATTTATGAAAACAGCTGTAAGTTGAAAATGTTCTTTGTTAACCGTAAAAACACTGAAGTTCCTCCGGTGCAAATAGCACCCAAGGTCGACGAGGCTCCGATTTGTTTGATTTGCGGGGTTATTCAGCGTAGTGTGTGTGTGCGTGCCCGTCAGAGGTTATGACATGCGATCCGTATTGGATCGTTAAACTTAGACTGGTGGATTCAAATCGAGACGATAATTTGCTTCCTAATCTGGAGTGGTGCATGCCAGTGGTGTAGCGGCTGGAAAACGTAGCATATATCGAGCGTTAATGTATGTCAAAAAATTGTTGTTGTACTCTCCTTTTCGATCGTGTGCCAAGGAGGGTGGTCTAGGTGTAGTCTGTGCAAACGTCCAGAAGGACTGCGCAAACCTCGCCGTCCATACTGAGGCCGGTCCTTGCCGCGTCAGCGGGTCGCGTAGTACCATGTTTAGCACTGTTGTACTTGAACAAATACAAGGCACTGTCTGACAGTGCTGTACATAGCGCTTGCGAGGCACAAGCTTCAGACTTGACCCTATTAAATGCCAGAAGAAGCGGCGGGCCGGAGCCTGCTGGCACAAGTATCAACCCTGAGCAGATAAATAGAGTCGAAGACTCCAACTTGATCATCTCAGTGTCCACTCAACGACGATGGTGAAACTCTACACGACTATCCGAGCGGATCGGAGATAAAATTCAACCTGATGTACTTAATAGATACTTACTAGCATGTAACTGAACCCGAGGCAACCATTCCACAGTGATTAAGCCAAAACTATCATACAAGCACGGAAGCCGTGGGACAGCATGATCTCTGGCTGCTCAGTGAGGCCCCCCACACTGCGGCTGGTGGAATAACTTCCATGTGCTGTAGTAAATATCGCCGAAGCCATCCACCTGGCCAAAAGTACATGCATGGGCACCGTAACCGACGCCTTGGCACCAGCGCACGATGAACAACCCACTTTCACCCTTTGGCCTACTCACTATTCGCCAAGAAGCGAGGTGGAACCCAGCTTTGTCCACCGGACATTGGGCCTACGTCGTTGTTGCATCCACATGCGCGTGACCACGCGCGTACCGCGTCGATATCGGTGCGCAAAGACGGCGTTTCCCCTGCTTGGACGTCGCATCGCCATTGATATTGGCAGCGAACCCCGCCATTTGAACCACGTTCGCTGCGACCTGCGAGGCAGTACGTACGCAGATGGATGGCTGCACTCGGCGTCGCTGGCACAACATGATTACACCTCGACGGAGAAAATGAGAAAGGAAGTTACCTCTGCATGAGTGGCAGAATTCGGCCGGCATGGTGCCGGTGGTCACGGAACACGTTCAAAATCGGCAGCTAGTAATCGCCGGCCGAGATGAAATCAAGCCATGTTAGCCCAACACACGCCCGTGCCAGCAATACCATACATACGACTCTGCGTTCCAACTTGAATATAGCTGCCTCCAGACGGATTCGCCAAAGCACCGCAAGAAAATCGGGGCGGCTGAGGGTGTATGGATTTTGCGTAGAGGGAATGATATTCGTAGGTGAGCCCTTAGTGCAAGGGGCACGAACTGTCTGGAATGAAAATGAAAAAAAAAAAAAAAAAAAAAAAAAAAAAATTTTTTTATGAAAATTTAAAAGTGTTTTTTTGTGGGCACCCAATGGGGGGAAGTGTTGTGTTT
>JBBPOS010000372.1:0-30095 GCA_038091575.1 Leccinum subgranulosum
AAACTCAGACATGGTCCTGATATGTGTATGTTTGTTTTTATGACCAAACATAACCAAATAACACCTGATTTCAATATACTGAGCAAAGGGTGCAAAACTGTTGCAATGGTATTAGTGTTTTGAAATGAATGTATCTTTTCAGTATGTAAGCAAGATCACATGACCCTGGGGACAAACGTGTAGCCAAGGGTATGTACTTTATTTGTTCTCACCAAAGCAAAGTGAAATTCCCACGGGTGTTTGTGGGGCGCTTTGCGCCCCGGTTTGGGGTTAGGGATTGCAACGGTTTTGCACCTCACTGTATGTTTAACATTTTAGCAATATGCTCATGCATGTGCATGAAAACATGTTGAACATCATGCGACACCGTAAACTCAGAAGGTAAGTAATAATTGGGCTGCCCAGTCTTCATCAGAGACAAAAAGGCTGGATTGTTGACTATTGTAAATGGCCGCAGTGCTTCACTAACCCACCACACAATCTCCATCCTGCAACGAACAGATCGTGTCAGTCGCACAGCACCAGTGCAATGACCTAGCACCTAACATGTACCTTGTTTCAGTGCATGTGTGGGGTATATTTGAGTAGGTCATCCATTCTTTTCCTTTGCGCTCAAATGATAGAGTGATCTTGCCATTCTTTATGCCTCCAACAACTTTGGTGCAAGCTTCATTTGTGTCTTTTGCATCGTCCGCGGCACTAACGGCTTCCTCTCCCCAGCATTTCCTTGCATGCTTGTGCATGTTGCCAGTGGATCTGGCATCCTTCATATCCAGATAGCGCCGGATTGTTGTCTTGCAACTGCAACTCGCACACTTGAAGAGATGCGAGCAATGCCCATTCTGCTCTTCAACGAGTGGTTTTGGTTCAAAAAAGGCATAAATAGGTGATGTCTAGTCCTTCATCTGACGTTCTATTATTAACGTGAATGTTAGTGCATCCCATTGCCCCTTCCAATGATTATCAGGTATACACACAGTTGTTGGTCAGCACTCTCAATGATCTTGATGTCCAAGTCTTTGTGAGGTTTGAGATTTTCCGGGTCACGTCTTGGTCGTGCAATTGACTCGTGTGTGGCATCATTGGCTTCAGTGTTACCGTTGTCATTGCCTGAAGACCCCTCATGCTCTGAGTTGCCCTCAGACTGGGTGTGAGAGCCTTGTGATGAAGCCGCTTGAGCTATATGGGGTTAGTATGGGGTATCGCTTGTCCGTCAGCAATGTGATTACCTCCTGGTAGGGCCGTTCTTGCCTTCTTGAGAGGGTCGGCTGATGTGTTGTTTAGGTCATCTCCCTTCCACTTCTTTGGATTCTGGTCCTCAAGGACAAACTTGGCCTTTTCTGAGAGCTTGATGACTCGTTTAGTGGGAGGTTTGCTAGTAGGATCAGATGGCATAGTAGGGATTCTTGTAGTGTAGTTGGGTGGCTCAGGCAAGACTTGAGGGAATAAATTTTCTTCATGTCGAGTCACAATTTACAATGTGTCATAAACAATGTGTCACCCCCTATTGGGAGAGTCAACCCACAGTGTGGGTATGGGTATGGGTCAGGGTACCACAAAGGCACACCCACACCCATACCCACCCAGTACCCATACCCACAACCCATGTGGGTATCCGATACCCATGCTATGCCCTAATCATAGCCTGAGGGAGGCACAAGTACTGTCACAAAACACTGGCTTACAAGAGTCACAACAAGCTTCTCAATTGGCCTGCCAGCCCAGAGCTGCAGGAGTGGGGTAGTGAAAAATGAAAATGAGAACTCACTGGTGTGTTGCAACAGTTCTGACTTGAATCCTTCAAGTTAGGATTCTCAAACATATCCAATGTTCATTGAGAGGAATCCATTAATTCTTACCTTAGTAGTTACCTATCATAACACAGCAAGATTATAAATGTTCTTTTGATCTCTGGAGTCTGCAAAGCCTTGGCATGACACAGCTTGGATAACAGTGGACACCAACCTGTATTTTCACACAAGTGTCACCTCATGTGATGTTGGATAGTGGCAATAAATGGCCTGTATATATTATATTTTGTATATGGATAATGTATTGGAATTATTTAATATGGCCTTTTATACAAAAATAGCATATAGCTCTTCACAAAAAAACTAGGATCGTTTGGGCCGAAGGCCCAAACACTACGGGTTAATGGCTCGTTCCTTCTTGGCGGGTGTCGGAGAGCGGAGCGGTGGTCATATTTGTACACCGGCATTTCGGTCCTTCGTCCGCAAGTTGATTACCGGTCACGCGGCGTCAGCCCCACTTACGCTTGATCTTGATTTCCACCAAGACTGTCTGGCTAACCATGGCTGCAAAACCACTCAACGATGAAGAAGTACTGAGTGAGATGAACAAGATGGTAGCTGTTTTGCCCAGTTGATCCATCGTCGACCTGTTGCTCAAGACGATCCAGGTGGCTTTCATCAAGCAAGAGGCCTTGGAGAAGGCTCGCGAGATCAAGGTCAAGGCAGATGAAGAATTCGCCATCGAGAAGGTGCGTCATCGTCCGAGCGCTAGCCCACGCGGCGCTCACGAAGTTCGTGCTCGCCTGTTGCTAGGCCAAGCTCGTCAAGCAAGAACAACAAGCCATCGATGCGCAATACGAAAAGAAACGCAAGGGTGTCGAAGTCGCGCAAAAGATGTACGCACGCCGATCCAACGCGTCTTCACCGCCGTGACATGTGCTGATTCAAAAAACGATATCCTAGCGCCCAGTCCAATCTGACGAACAAGTCGCGTTTGAGGTTGCTGCATCGCAGGGAGGAGCAGCTTCAAGAATTGTTTGCAGTCGCACGTTCACAGATCGTGACATTCTCCGAGGACAAGGGCCGGTATGAGCAGTTCCTCGAGGGAGCCATCCTTCAGGGCTTCCTTCAACTCATGGAGCCCAACGTAACGGTAATCGTACGCGAAAAAGATGTCCAGCGAGCGCAGAAGGCTGCAGAGGCTGCTGCAGAGACCTATATTCAATTGAGTGGTCGTCAGGTAGCCTTTGATATTCAGGGAATGCTGAGCAATGAAAGGTATGTTTCTATTGCGTAATTTTTGTACCGACGAAGACTTAGGGCCCCTTTAGTCCCGGCGGAGTCAAACTAGTGAACGGTAGCAAGCGAATAACGATCGACAATACCTTGGACGAGCGTCTGAGATTGCTGGAAGACAGAGTAAGCAACTTTTCCCAAAGGCAAGTCACAATTACTCATGTTGAAGTAGATGCTGCCCGAGATCAGGAAAGATTTGTTTGGTCCCAACGAGAACAGAAAGTTCCATTCATGACTCTTTATAAACCACCTCCTTGGTCGCTAACACATACAGTCTGATCACGATGTAGGACGTTTGATATTCCATGGAAAACGTTGTCCTAGTGTCCCAGCTGTTATGCCACGCTCAGCTTGCTGATCGTTTGTGCCGGCAACCTCTTCAGACGAACGGAAGTAACGACCCACTGTGATTGACCGTTACAACGCTAGAATGAAACCCAGGGCAATGAAGAATGCGCTCGGACAAGGAAGAAAAATAAACAGAATATGAATTAAGGGGGAACCGAACCCGGGCTGGCAAACTTTGATATTACTGCCCATAACTAGACGTTCGGAAATTAGGTGAGACCAACAATATCATCTCAACTCATTTAATCTTATAGAAAAATGGCTACGCATTGGCTGCCTGCTGCAAGGCATGCCTGTCTTATTTGTAAGTTACGTAACTTTCTTGGTAACAGCACAAATAGAGGAATTTCGCAATTGGCCGTAATTGGTACCGATGTCAACAGCATTCATGGATGTCCCGTTTGACGCGTTGAAGTTGTTTGCAGGTGCACCTGTCTATGATCTCGTGTTCGCTCACCTGTCACCTCGTACACTGGCTTGTGTGGCCCTCACTTGTCGCGCGGCCTACCTCGCCGTAGCTGCCTTCAAAAATAGAGCTTTCAACATCAATCGTCATTTCTCTCGATACTTTACTGACCCTCTCGCCCTTCGCTCTCTCCAAGCCAAAACAAACACCCTAGTCTCTGGCTCTGACGCTCTCCAGTTCTTGGATAGAACCTTTTACCCTAGTGCTGATCTTGACCTCTACACCCACCCCGGCCATTCGCTCGAGGTTGCACGCTTTCTCGTAGAAAGTGAAGGTTATCATTATACTCCTCGCGAATCTCAGGAGAAACAGTGGGAGGAGGCCATCGGAGACGACTTTGATGACACTGAGCGGCGTACCAACGGGCACACTGCGGGCAGAGACCATGCGTATGTTGTGAAGGAAATCAGAGACGTTTGGAGCTTTGAAAAGACTGGCCCCAAGGAAGAAATTTTGGAAGTCCAAATCATCGAAGCGGCCTCGTCTCCGGTGGAAGCCATTCTAGGATTCCATTCCAGTACGTCGTTCTCAGTCTGGGGTGTGCTCCATCGCGTGTTGAGCTTCGTGTTCCCCACTAGCAACCGTTATGAACTTTATCTCGTCCGATGCTGCGTACTCTTTGTATCCCATGGCAACGTTTGAAGAGCGGAGTGGTATGAGCATGGCGTCTGCGCGGCATGCTCCGAAGGCCATCCGAAAGTACAATCAACGCGGTTGGCGCATTTATTTCTTACCCATCCCTATCACACCGAGCATCCAACGAAGCCACCGTTCTTCCTTGATCAAGTTCGATGGGTCGGTGACCGTCACACGTGGGTCTTGCCACTCGATCAGACCGGCGTCAAGAAGCGTCCGCCCTTGAGCGCAACCTCTGCGCCACTCAAATTCGACCCCGTTCTCTGCAACGGCTGGAAGTTCACGGATGGTGATAAGATGAGAGAGAAATATTACGATTCCCACTATTATCCGTTACGGACGACGCTCTTTCGATACAATTACGCGATTCCCGACGAGGATTTGGTGTTGGCTATCAGAGGATGGGCTAAGCAGCAAGGAATGTACTCTCATGGCTGGGTTGACAAGAAGGACTGGGTCTGGTGCGCTATTTATCTCTCTCGTGCGCGCGTATCAACGGGAGGTCGCTGATGTCGATGCAGGTTCGATGAGGACCTCCCGCTTCTCCTGCGCAAGAAATGATATCGATCTTACAACAGTGTCAAGTTGTCAAGGGCTGGCGTTGCATCAACTCTCCACCACCACCGATATATTGCACGGATTTTCACGAAGGAGATGGTAATACCTAATTGTATCATCTTTGCGTGCTCTGGAATCTGGAAATTCCATATTCGAATTTTTACTCGCTGTTTTTCTGTCGATGTTCCCATCCTTCTACGACTGTCGAAAACTGTCTTCTGTTAATTTTCTTTCTTGTTAACGGCAATGTAAAGTGATGCTTACTATCATTATCGGCAAGTGTGATGGTTGAGAAATCTCGCTTGCCCTTGCACCTGCTGTCCGCGTCAGTTTGCCCTCATCCTTGCCATCACAGCTTCTAACGGTTATGTTCTCAGTCAGTTATGACACACTTCAATCAGGAACCCACTGTGGGTAATGTACACGGTACGAACTTGAATATTCTTGAATGAGGAAAGGTTGGTCGCAAAAGTTCACTTGTTTTTCCGCCTATGGTACCTCTTCCATCTCCAACCCGCGCAACCCATCCAAGTCACTTTTTCCTTCTCCGTGCTCCGCCATTTTGTTCCGAATCTTGTTTATATCCCATGTCTTGATGTGAAAAAATTCTCGGGAAACCCCGTTCCAAACGTAATACGATATTTTGCCAGAGCTGGGTGTGGCCTCGAAGAGGAAGATGATGTTGCCCCACTTGCTCTCACTAGTCCAGATGGGCTTAGCATCACTGAGGCCGTAATCTGTCTTCAGTGCGTTCTTGAGCTTGCCAGGTTCATCACCCCAGTAGAAATCCCAGTCCGTATTGTTGTCGGTCCAACCATAAGGAGGGCCAGCATCGCCAACGCCTTTAATCGGAGAAGCAGATGACGTATCCGACGCCGATGGAAATTGGGTTAGAGTACAGCCCGTCTTGTTTGTCCGACCATCAGGAAGGCCAGCATTGATGGCTTGTATCGGGCCAGAAGAGGACGACATGGCAAATGCAGATGGGAGTTAGTGACCTGTCAGAATAGAAGAGCCAGTTAAATGATGGGGTCGACAGAACAACACTACAGTGGACGCACTGAAAATTTACCGATTTTCTGGTGTTGAGAGGGGCTGTTGGTGATAGCAGATCCGGGATCCTAAGTCAAATGGTTACCCTTAGGGGCTTGGCAAATATTGCCAAGCCCCTAAGGGTAACTAAGTAACAGCCATATACGCGACGACGACGTTACAGTGACTCGCTACGTACGAGGAACCAACTCCTCGATCAAAACACTCCCATGCGAAATCTGATCCCAGCCCGACGATGATCATGCCATCCGTAGGGCGTACGGCAGGAATTGTTTGGCATCGACCGTGAGCGAACGCAAGGCAGGATCCGTGTAGGATCAATGTAGATATACAGGGAAGAGGGTCGATGATCACGAACTCATGATTTTTGGCATTGCACAGATATAGCTTTTTGGTCTGTATTTTGAAACATTTGTCTCCACTTTGTACGCTGGATGTGCAGTTTCTCTTTCAGATCCCTTCATATAATTTTAGTAGTCGTAAGAAACCAGCGCCCTTGCCTCAATGGATTCCCTAAAAGGAGCTACCTCGGTGTTCGGGTCTTGGAACGCAGTGTGTGGACTGACCATGGCCACACTCCCGTCTTGCACGGAATCGAAGCTAGACATGGTGACCTCATCAGAACTTTCTTTTTATCAAAGGAAAAAGGAAGATTGCGTGCCATTTAACCAAAACGAATCCATCCGGCTCCATTCCCCTCATGTACTTCCACTCGTGTGCCTCATCGAACTTGACGCAATATGTGTCTCCCTCTCGATCAGGATAAACCAGCGTAATGGGTATCAAGTCCTTCACCTCCATACTGCGGAAGTCGTGGAGGGCGAGTGAGCAATCGAGGGCGGCGTGCAAGATGGGACGCCAGAGTTGATAATCTGAAATTGCCGCTCGAGCAAAGCGGGCGCCCGTTGTCTGGTCTATATGTACAAGAGAGACCGGCTGACGCTTCCGGGGATTGACATCCGTCTCCTGAGTCGCCATCGGCGGATTGCTAAGCATCCATGGAATTACCAGTGAGCAGGAGCACCATCGCAGAGAAACAAATCAAAAAACACACTATGGTCAAAGATAACGACAATGAGCACCCTTGTGGTTTTCTTTCGGATATGAGTGCACTCGGGGTAGCATTCTGCCTCGATCTCTTTGTCATTCAGAAAGAATAAAAATAAACAGAACGTGCATTAAGAGGGAATCGAACCCCCGGCGGGTCGATGGCAACGACCCAGGTTACCACTACCCCATTAATGCGATGCAAGCGGAAGCAGATCTGTGTCATCTTGGTTGTTGGCAAAGATACTGACGCCTAGTACATAGGCGCGAAGAACTGTCCAACTTTGTCTGAACCGAGGGTTGAACGTTGAGCACCTTGAGGGACGAGAAGTCAAAGTGGATGATGCAAATATGTGCGTGTGCCACACTGCGTACCAGATTCTGGCTCGGATGACCCGCTTGGTAGGGCTCTGCTGCCTTGCGGACCAGTGTCTATTGAAGTTTCTGGACATCATCCGACTGCTGTGCCTCCAGGATGTCCTCACATTTCTTTCCACATGTCAAACGGTGGAGAGAAGTGTATCTTCAGTAAATCTGGGGCGTTTGACGTGGCTGTTTCGCGACCATCTAATGGTTGATCGATCCTGAGATGTCAGAGCCTGCCAGTGAGGCGGGACAATAGAATCGAATAGATTGTCCTGAGCTGCTGGAGCCACAGATACTTCCTGCCCTATAAATTGTGACTTGATTTTAGAGTGCCCTCAGTGGTCAAGCCGCTGTCGTCCCTCGGGGAGGTGCACCCAGTGCGGAGGCGAGTTTGATTGCTCCCCGGTACCCGGGCGTAGGGTGATTCCGACTTCCGACCGGTTCTGGGGTCACGTGATTGACAGCTCCGTTGCTGCGAACGCCGTCGGACGTTCATCTTGTTCACCATGAGCTTTCAAGATATTGAAAGTGGTCAATCGCGTCCAGCCCGGGACGACTCTACCTTCGCTTCCCTGCAATCGTCCTTGTCCCTTCAAGTGTTCAAGATACATAGCAATGTTCAGGCCATTTTGAAATTAGTGGACCAACTCGGCACAACGAAGGATTCTCCTCCCCTTCGTAAACAGCTGTTCGTCAACGTTCTGCTTTCTTTGGAACTGTTCTAAACAATCCAAATGGCAGTCATGACCTCATGGAAACCACCAGAGATATGGCTAAACGAGGGTCAGAGGACTTGAAGAAGCTTTCTTCGATACCGACGTCGAGCGTAAGCCAATGGATATCACTCTTTGGATTTAGGCTCAGTCCAAACCTTAGCCTCATCACAAGACGTCACTACAGAAGACCTCGCATGACCTTCAATCGTCCCTTGTGGCATTCCAGCGAGCACAGCAGCTCAGTGCAGACCGACAGAGAACGGTAGTGCACGGCGTGAGGCTCGCGGTAGAAGACGACCGTTCCCATCTTGCGTGAGTGATTTCACTCAGTCTGTATAGTCGGTCCAATCTCGCCAAGTGAAACTGCCCCCACTCCGCAGCTGCAACAAGCACAATTGCTCCAATCTCAATTGTCTCCCCACGAACTTGCTTACCAGGAATCATTAATTCGGGAACGGGAAGTCGAAATTCAGGACATTGAAACGGGCATTCACGAGCTATCGGAAATATTCCGTGACCTTGGTACACTCGTAAACCAACAGGGTGGCATGCTTGGTGCGTTTGTTCGTCTCGGCTCCCTGAATACTGTGTTGAATTTCTGTAGACAACATCGAGTCAAATGTCTATTCTATAGCTTCTGACACGCGGGGTGCTTCTGAAGAGCTTTCCACTGCATCAGAGCATCAGCGAAAGGCTGGTCGTCGAGCTGCATGTTTGATGATCATTGTCGTGTTCGTAGTGGCTATAGTACTGATGGCGGTGAGTAGTGTGAATCATGCTTCTTGTTCTACTGAGTCTAATTCTTGCCCACAGATCTTATTGCCATAGCGGTACTAACTCTGTGCTGGGGACAACAGGGGGGTATAGTACGGTTTTGCGGATGCCAGACTATTATGTATCGGTGTAGTGTAGTGCTTGAGCTTGCTAAATCAACCTTTGTGCATAGGGTGGATATGTTTGCTGGTGTGGGTCCGGGTGTATGCTTTGACGCAAGACGCGAACTTGAAGTGTTTGCATCAACTGTTTGTACCTGGTAATGGCTCTCAAAGCACAACCGACCGCTTCGGGGAAGTTCTCTGGTTGGATCTGATAATAATATGATATAGACCGTGAAACATGTGGTATCTTACAGTGCCCGCATAGTTAGTCTCGTCACCATCCGTTTTGGTGTTGCCCTGGCCTCAGTTACCTCGGGATCTGTTCTAGGAAGCATTTACATCGGGTGCCCATGCGCTTCCTAAAACAAAATGTCGGATTTCGAGACTACCGCAGTGTGGAAACATGGTAGGAAACTGGGGACGCACGTTCTTTCCACATGCGGCCGCCCCAACCCCCAATTCAAGTTAGGAAAGTGGTCGAGAAAATGGAGAACCACTCTCCCACAGCACAGTCCCTTCCTGCCCCTGTGGTCCCGCTCTCCCCTCAGTCCCTCATTCGAGTTCGAGTGCATGTTTTCATCTGGGCGTACACACCTCCTTGTACCTCCAAACCAGAGAAAACGCGACGTTCGGCATCCATCCAGACTACCACTCTTTTTCGTGGATGAGTCGCCACTGATTATATGTAATAGGTTCCTGTGGAATGTAACATGCGTACACCAATAATATCAATAGCAGACTCCATGCCGGGTACTATAATGTTATATGGCTGAGCCTTGATCTGAGGAAATCGACATCGGGAGTTCGTCCGCCGACCAGGTCGCAAAAGCTTGATACAGATAAATTACACCAAATATCAAAAAGAGTGTAGCTCCTCCAAAAGTGACTGTGTGGAATCAGAAAGATATCCCGAAAGATAACATTCGAGTTACGAACCATGCTTGACCGATACCCTGGTCGAGATGTACCGACCTGCTAGGATAGCGAGGGTCGTGCAAGCCGTATGACCAATGACCGTGCCTAATGTCACGAGGTAGACGTTCTTTGAAAAAGTTCCGTGAGCCGGTATCTTATAGCCGGTACCTGGATACACCCACATGAGCTGCACCCAGTGCAATGGTCGCAAACTGACTCCGGTCTCCCCATTCTCCTACGAACGTGAGGAGGAACGATTGGACGAAGACAGGCCCCAGGATAAAATTGCAAAAGTTGCGGGCCCCGTCCAGAACGCTGGATTTCGTCACCTTTCGAGGGGGCGAGGATGCGCGCGCCTCGCCTTCTTCGAGACGTTCCAGGGGAATGGAGTTGCCGTTGGATTGCATGTCAGCACCGTCGGTCTCGATCTCTTCTTCCGCCTCTCGCATCTCTTCCTGCATCTTCCCGGACCCACCCTTCATCTCTCGGGCTTCCATCATCATCTTCAATCCAAACACCAAGAAAAGCGCGCCCGCAGCAAAGTGAATCCATTGCTTGGGTGCTAGTTGGGGGAGAATATGGCCCATCTCGGCGGAGAGCAGCGACATCAACAATAAGGAGCTGAAGGCGCCTGCAAACACGACGATGCGAGGGTGGCGCATTGCTAGAATGGCGGCAATGAGGAATGTTTTGTCTCCTATCTCTGAGAATATAATCATGGCGAACGAGCGTATGAGCGTTTCGAATGCTGAGTTGGTGCCATCGTCGACTGCGGACATTCTCCTGTGTTCATCCTCGTCAAATATATGCAACAAAGACGTGTGTAGACGAACCTGATAGGAATTGCTTCAACAGGGGTTGAGCGATTCTAGGTAATGCTGAAGGTGTGAAGGCCGCCACGCCCTCCTCGATGTCCAAGAAGTATGTACTTAAAATGACTTGAAAGCCCGCCCTTTGCACACGTGGCACGTGCTCAGCTTCAAGTTGTTAATATTGAACTTCGCCATTAACCTCCTGCCGTTTATTGTTTAGCAATGATACAGCCCGTCCGACCAGTCCCTGTATTTCTGAGCAGCCTCTATCAAACTCTTTCCCTTCTGACTCGCCAAGTAGAGTGCCATCTGATGGAGAGGAAGGCGAATTGGGGGATCTTCCAACCGAGATACTCTCTCGAACACAATACACAGGCCTTCTGCGGATCGCCAGTTGCGAAATCCTCTGATTTACATATCTCCCGCCATTTAGATCCTGACAGCCCGGGGTCTGTGTATGCAGGATGAGGAGGGACAATGTTTTTATGCTTCCCAAATTCCGTGCGGAACGGTCCAGGTTCGAGCATAGTGATCTATTTGCACTCATGTTTAACTTGCATTCAATGACAGGGGAGGCATGAGGCCAATCAATCAATCAATCTTACCTTGATGTTCCATGCAGGGTCCAGCTCATCTGCTAGGGCTTCGCTTAATCCCTCGAGAGCAAATTTTCTGACAGATTTCGAGTTCGGCAGGTAATTCAAAGATAGAAAGGGACATACGTGGCACTGTAGTGTCCGTAACATGCGAGTGACGCAATGCCCAACCCGGATGACATCTGGAGGAGCCTGCCACCTCGAGGCTGGTTAACTTCTCTGAAGAATCGCACTGCCTCCCGGCTGACTTGAGCAGCTCCCCAGAAGTTGGTCTCGAACAATGTTCGTGCATCATCGTCGTTGACGGATTCCCGGATTCCGCCTCCCCGTTTATCATTATCCCAGCGTTGTTGAAGACGACATCTATATGGCCAAATACCTCCCGGGCTTTGGAAAATGCCGCAGAGATCTCGGAATGTTGAGTGACGTCAAGTTTGACGAGGACAAGATGGGTGGAGGGGTACTGGCAGGCGAGGTCAGATAGCACCTCAGGCTTGCGCAGAGTGGCCACCACTTTGTTCCCTTTGTTCCAAGAGATACTCGGTCAAGAGGCGGCCAAAACCAGATGAAGCACCTGTGACTGAAGACGAGTCAGCTCAAGGTGAGCATAAATGCAGAAGTGGACTTACTGAACCAGATTCTGAATTCTGACATGATACAGATTGGGCGGGTGAGATCCTTTCAAGTTTCAGATTCATCTACTGGGCGTAGGCCCATTTTTATCAGGTCGTGGCTGCATTACTTTAATGAAACCATGAGTCTAAAGGGGTTAGTGGGGTCAGTGATCCCGATTTCGAATGTACAGGTGGTCTGTCCCACACATACTTACGTGAAATTTTGAAGAATTCATTTATTTTCGCTAGATAGGATCTTTGATTCCCACTCTTACCAAAGTGCTTTATCCGCCAAGTGTCTCCAGCTGTTCCCATCCCTCAAGCAGCTCGCTGAATCCCTTATCGAACATTCCCAGCTGGTAAAAAATCGATGTTTTTGATCACTCAGTGATACACGTAAGCTTCTTTCCAAGTCGACTCTACGTACAATTCAACGAGATGATGCCAGAATCTCGCCGCTACGGTTCCATAAAGCCCGATGCGAGCGAGGGCGCCGCGGACGAGTTCGGTTGAGAAGACGAGATAGTGGAGCGATCTGTCTTCTTGAAAATAGAAAGAGAAATAATCGACATGGAAGACGGAAAACGTACGATCTGAGGCTGACTGCTTCAAAACGACCTTGACGAGGACCACGAGGTGCGTGCAGTCGGATCGAAGATGATATCCTGCAACACTCGCCGTTACAAATTGTCCCCCGAATTTCAGTCCTGTTCGAACTTCGGGGACACCCTCGCCGTGGTCAAGCTTATCCACAAATAAGACAAACAGTTGGATAGCTTCCGCACCAACCGAACCAACTGCTCCCTTTATTTTCCAATTTGTATCCCCCTCTGCCGATCAGATGGGAAAAAATGACTTTGAATCGAGATACGAAGATGTCGCACGCGCGCCCATACCATCTAGACGCCTTGGTCGTTCGCGTCGTCTGCGCCGCCTTTTTATCATTTCTTGCTCGAATGTTTTTGGTGCGCGCTGCTGCTACGGCGGAAAAAGAGTACGTTGACTTTTTGTGCACTTTTCACGTCATGCATAGAGAAGAGGACGACGTCAGCTTCGACGTGACGGTGATCCACAGCGCAACTGAACCGACAAACTTTGGGCCAGGACGGACGGCCATCGGATGCCCATCATTGGCAGACACGGACTCGGATCTGGAGATGCATATATTCCCAGACATGCAACATGGATTCCTGCCCGAAAGACATATCAACTTGGACGCTTCAGAAGTACTCGTTGCCTATGATTTGACATCCACTGGCATTTACATTTACCCCGCCCCAACGAGAGTTTTTTTCTTGCACAGCAGCGAGGATGGATATTGCTCAGCTCCGAAACTTGGATCTCGACGAAAATCGAGATCTTCTGCTGCAATGGAAGAGTATCCCGTGATCATTGTTCATCGGCACCGACCTCGTCAAAGCACCTGCTTCTGGACCATCGTCGATATGGAGATTGGAAGAGCTGAAAGAATCTGATGGTTGATACAGTGATCTAACAGGCGTGCCGTAACATAGGTGTTCGCAACAGCGGGAAGACCACCGACGAGAAATTTCGATGGCGAAGGTCGAAGTACTACTGGTTTACGACCGAAGCAGAATGGAGAAAAGCCTGCGACGACGAGTGCGACACCCAATCATGAATGCTATTAGCGACGAAGAAAATGCGAAGCGTGGGTTGCGGAGTCTTTCGCGGTCTTACAATAGGTTAGTCTTCGTGACGTCGATTCGTGTCGCTCCGAGAGGCTTATTTTGGTCCATCCAAGTTCTGTTATATCATTTTCCAAAGACCACAGGCAAAAGGGTATTCTGCGGAGTCCACAAGTCCTTGCCCTTCTCCAGGCGGACTTGGAGGCTAGTGTATCTTCCGATCGAAAATGGCCCATCTCGATCCCGCTCCGGATTCAACGGCCATGATAGGATCCCGCCGGAGACCGAGAATCGAGTATGACCGGAAACTACGCGTTCCCCCACGCCAGCTGTTCGACGTCTCGATCTCCGTATGCAACGGTCTCGGATCGAACGGCCTGAGGGTATTCCGTTTTCATCGAACATCGATATCTATCGTCTCGATCTCATCTTGATATCGATCTGACATGGCGCCCGCGAGCCTCTTGCAGAGTGACCGCGGTATGTTATATCTTTCTGACTTTCCAACTGGCGAGGTGATCGGGGATTAACCTAAGACGGTGAACCTTGATGGTTCACGGGCACAGCGAGAAGTATATCTTAGGGTTATTCGGAGGTAGGAAGCTCGGCTTCGGTGCTTCGAATTCCTCATGAACCCGGCAATGCGCTTAGCGCGCAGTTTCTTAACTACGGCAAATGCCTCCAAGCCATGAGATGGCTGGCCACCGCTGACATGTTCAGCAAGGGAAATGCCTTGCGTTGTAGCAAGGCTTTTTGATACAGGACGCCCTCAATGCAAAGCCTACACAAAAGCACCAATCTTTTCTATCAAAACGTTCTTACCCTTCGCCTCGCTGTCCATCAGCCGGGCCACGAACGCGTCATTGAACCAGTTCCTAATTTTCGTCTTCTGTTCGTCGGTCCCCTCTTCACGTATCCGCTCCACCAGTTCGGCGGCTACAAATGCGCCATTTCCCTGAGCGATCGCGATGGTGGTATCGCTCCCGACGGCCGATAGAAATACCGATGCGAACTCGGAAGGTGAGAATGCAGATGAACGTATAACAGATTGCTCCGAGTGAGAAAAATGTCCGCCCTGAAGTAGACTTTTGTACATGCGAGAGGTGTGAGGGAGATCGATCGGATGCGGTTGTTCAGGGTCTTCCGACGGGTATGGAGATGCAAGTGCTTTGGCGAGGGCCGTCATCGCAGACGACTTATCTGTTGAGGTCTCAGTATTCCCGCATTGACGATACAGCATAGAAAGAAAAAGGACTTGCCTCCTTCGGCGTACAACATGACCTCCAGCACGAGTAAACTTCCACCGGTATCTCTTGCCATCTCCACTCCCTTCTCTGACACGAACTGAAGAAGCTCCTTGCTAGCGGCTTTTCGTATCTCGTTCTCCCTGACTGCGTTGTCTTTTTTACTTGTCTTGGCGCGCGTGCCGTCTGTTTCTGCCATCACGGCGATTTGCGCGGGCGTGAAGTGTCTGCGTGACCGAGGTACTATGAGATGGAAAAGAGAGCGTCTGCCTTGGGGACTCGAGGCAAGTGAAGAAGCATGAGATGTTATATCAGCGATGAGGGATTTTGTTGTGAGTTTCGTGTCGCTGATGTAACGTGTCAACCAGGGGAGAACGAGAGTCAAATGGAACACTTACTCGATGGTGTCGAGTGCCGTAAATAGTACCAGTTGCGCCTCGTCGTCGGTACACATCCGTTCAACATGGGGTTTGATCACTTTTATGATGTGCTTCCGGTCCTGAAAACAGATATACGTTAGACGTGTAAAAGCATATAGAAGAGAAAAAAAGACCTTCGCTGAACCGTGTGCGATGAATTCGCGGACCACCCTACTTCCATCCTTAGTGTGCACCATTTCAGCTAAAACATCTTGGCAACTTGAACGACGGTTAGGTTGAACTACACATACGCATAGCAGCTCAATGACCAACCTTTCGAAGATTTCTCTGCGTATTTTCTCTTGTTCCGAAGGTTTTGCGAAGCTATCGACAGAAGATAGGAGCTCCCACAGGGCACGATGGACAATAGCATGTGTAATGGCTCCTTTGTCGGGATTATTGAATCTGTATCAAGTTCAATCCAGATAGCGGTACGAAGATGAAGATGTGATCGCGCTTACATCGCCGTTAGGCTTTCCTTCAAAGCAGCGAGCAACCGTCTCCGCCTATCGTCCTCGACACCGTCAAGGAGACCGCGGAGGCCCTTTTTTGCAGTTTCGATATCTTCAGCCGTGCCTCGACCAGTGAAAAATAGTGCAGCCTCTTTTCCATAAAAGTCTCGTAGCAGAATGGAGCGCTCATAAGCGTTTGCGTACAGCTCGAATGCATCGGCGAGAACGCCTGAAGCTTCTCGATGCAACAAAAGCCTGAGAACATGTGACTGAAACTCGAGCAGGATCGAGACGCGGTGCGCAGGACATAGCCTGACAAGTTTGGTGACCAGGAACTGGGGCAGATTCGAGATTGAGGTGAGAATGATGTTTGGAGCACATGCTCACTTTGGAGTACTTGCTCTGAGCCAGCTCCCTGTAATGTCCCTTGAGCTCAGTAGCGACCTGGTTTCTTTCCGCCGGACCGCCATACTTGACGACCGTCTGTATGATCCTGCTGGCGTCATGCTTGAGCACGATGACCTTTATTTTTCCGGTCACGATGGCCATTAGATCTCGGACATGTTTTTGACGTTCTGATGAGGGGATATTTTTCTGACGGGCCAGGGACCAAACGCGCTTCGCATTGGCGATTAGTTGAGAATGGGGTTTTGCGGCTTTTCGCTGTTCTTGTAACACGCGTTGTGCTCTGTGCGACTCCTTGGCGACTGGTGCATGCTACGAATTAGAAGGGCAAGAAGGATGTAGAAGAGCACCGAGGACTCGCGAACCGTTCGTAGCGTTTGAAGACTCCAAGCCTACATCGAATTCATCCTTCATCGGACTCTCTTCCAGGTCTTTTTCGCTGTCCACGGCGCTAAACTCTTCATCAGAGTCCTCTTCCCTTGACTCCTCGACGGGGAGTGTCACGGGCTGTCTCCGTTTCTTGACGATTTCATCACTTCTCTTGGATGTCGCTTGCTTCGAGACACGGGCTTTCTTAGATTTTGTGCCACCTTGAGATGGTGCAGGTCTTTTCTTTTGAGTAGCTGGCATCGTACTTGTCCTCCAGGATTGGCAGCAAATGGTAGGGTGTGACTTTTGCAGCACGTGATCTCGGACTCGACAGACGCGAGTGCGGTCGAAGTAATACTAGTATTGGCCGTACTCCGAGGTCTCTGGATCCCCGGATATGCCGGCGAGCAGAAAGGATTTCAAGCTTATGGAGCACAATATTTAGGAAAGCTTGCGAGAACGCGTCCAGAGTCTGTTGAACGCGTCGGGGTCTGCCGAACGACTTTGCCGCACGTCATGCGCGTTCGACCGTGGTTCGTTCACTGTCATGTCAGGATCGTCGTCTTCTTTGGTGGCTTCTCATGTCGCGCTCAAGCAAATCATGTCATCTGCGCATATAGCCGTATCTGGACGCGTGTCTCACCCACAGCGCAAAGTCATACTCGCCGGCGTCGTCTACGGTCTATTGGTGTCGTTGGAGACCAGCCGTAATTCGTTTCCTTTGCAAAGTGGCAGGTCATCGTGACATCATGACTGCCGTTCTTCCTCGCAATCCGTGTCTTCTCCGGATTGGAAAGGTTCTGACACTTATATGGATCTCCTTTCTACGATCCGGAAGACGATGTGACTATTTCGAGGGTCAGTGTTGCCGCATCGATTACCGGACTACACCTGACACATCGCCCGATCTCTTTAAAGGCTGCTCCATTCTGATCGTCACGTCGCTTCTTCCCCCCTCCTTGTCGTCACGCGCCGACCATGGCGCCCTCGGCGTCGACCTTTGCGACCCTCAGAGCCCTCCATCTCGTCATTGCCGACGCCTTGGATGACATTCAACGTGTCTTTGCGCAACATGGCTTCCAAGACCCCCCCGCCTCTCCCACCTCCCAAACTTCTTCTCCCGTATACCCAAGTTCCCCGGTTTTCTCTCCCCCCATGTCTCCCTTTCCCGCCACCCCCCCTTCCTCCGTCCCGCCAACACCCCTCTCCGCCACATTCCCTTCTTCCCCACATACCGATGCCGGCTTCCCGTTGGTAGATTATCCTTCCCCGGATCTGCCCTTTGTCTCCGATTCACCCAGCGAGCTCCTCGCCCTTCACCCAGACGCAGTCGCAGCAGCCACAAAGATCGTCGCTGCGTGTGGACAACTGTCTAACATCGTTCACAAGCCATTTTTGTCCCTTTGTGATGCAATAATGAGTGTGCGTCTATATATGTATGCGCCTTTTTCGTACTGACATGATTGATTTTGGGTGCATATATGCGTGCCTTGAATCGTCTTTTTCATTCTGATTAGTACAACCTTCCCGCGTGTATGCGCCTTGTTGAACACCTTCATGTCGCGGAAATCCTTCGAGAAGCTGAAGAAAATAGACAATGTTCTCTCGTCGCTGGGGAGTGTTCTGGTGCCAAGTCAGATTCGAACGTTGAAGCGAGTGGACCCGTCTTGGACCATTTGACAAATGTCCCATCAACTCTACCTGGATCGGATTCAAAGTCTTGTTCCCGCGTACACTCAGGCATCGGTATGTCTTCTCTTTCCTGCACCCAACCTTGTCATACTCATTTCGTCCTGATTCTGACTGTTTTTTGGGGCGTTCTATAATCCCATCTCACAGAAGGTTTGCACGTTGCGGAGATCACCAATGCGATTTGTTCCTATGCGGGCACCAATTATATCGATTCCAACGACTTAAGTGAGTTTTCACCGAATCTGTTTTGACCTATCTCTGCCAATCCTAACATGATTTGGTAGCGCATGTCCTCCGACTGCTCTCGACCCATCATATCTTCAGAGAAACAGCTCCAGATACTTTTGCGCTCAACAGACTAGCCAGCCTTCTCGATAGCGGGAAAAGTGTAAAGGGCGTATTCTCAGAGTCAGTGTCCCCATTCTTTGGGTATTTGTTTATTTGAAGGCTAACTCAACTCAGCCCAGATGCTAAATATGATGATACCGGTGGAACACCCGCGTTCGTCGCATTAACGTAAGTCCCCTAGAGAGGTTTGGCAGTATATCTGCACCTCGTTGGTTCTGGTTCTTACGTTGACCACATCGTTTCTGGCCATCAGCACTGACGAACTCTTCAAGTCCGCCGCCTATCTTACCGAAGCGTTCACTGGTGTTCAGCTCCCAACGTTGGGTTCGGATTCCAATCCATCTTTTCTTGCAGATACAGCCTCGTCCATGACGACGACTATCCCATCCGCAACTGGTTATGCTGTGAATGATCCCGTTTCTTGTCCTCCCACCACGCGTTCCTCGAGCATCCTTACCCACATTGTATATCCAGAAGTTGAAGATGCTCCTACCCTATCCCACTCGCTTCCAGCTACAGATTCACTTGAGAACACATGGTTGAATTCTCCTCCTGCGGACGTGCTAATGCCTTTCCAGTCGCCTGCAACCAATCCCTCTGAACCTCCACCTCCCTCGATGCCGTTCGAACCATCACCACAATTGGGGGAACGTGTATGCTCTGGATTCAATGGAGCTAAACCAGACAAGCTTCTCGCATTCAATTTGGCCTTCCGCACTCAGGTGCCGTACTTCGAATGGCTGGAAAACGGAGGCGAGGATCCGCTTCGAGGGACCGGTCAATGTGCCTCTATGCTCACCCAAAGTATCCCGACACCGATAATAAACATCGTGCGTGACGACGGGCAATTGGAGACACCTAGTTATGGGACCAACTGCATGCCGCGGAAATCGCATAGACTTCAACGTTTCTCGAACGCGATGAAGGGATCGATTGCTTGGGAGGCGCCTAAGGCGATCCTGACTGGTATGTCATTTTATACGTTATAGATGCACTGATTGATATCAGTACCAGGATTCGACTGGTATGCCCTTCCTAAAGGTTCTACGATAGTCGATGTCGGTGGCGGGATAGGTAGCACCACAATGGTTCTCGTTCGCGCCCTGAACGATCCTAGGTTTGATTCGGTCAAGAAGGAAGACGGCACTCTTAGCGAGAGACTGCCACCTACATCAGCTACAGCTCTTTGCCACAAATCGAGGCTTCCAAGCGATCCTTCTCTCATTGCCAGCGACGAGACACGGAACAACACAGTATCCAAGGATGGCTCCAACATCCGCTTCGTTGTGCAGGATAGACCAGTGGTTACTGCCCTCGGGATCGAAGCATGGAGTTCCAAGTGTCCTGAGATGCTCGAGAGTGGCCAGGTCACATTCAAAAGTGCGAACATGCGTTCTTGGAAGGTTGTTATACTAATGTCGCCGTTATTCGACATAGATCAGGACTTCTTCGAACCCCAGTCACCTCTCGAACCCCCTCATATAACTAGACATCCTTCTGTCTACCTTTTGCGTGTTGTCCTCCATGATTGGCCGGACGAAGCTGCACGACGCATACTGATCAACCTTCGGGTTGCATCCAACCCTGAGACACGACTAGTGATTGCTGAGCACGTCCTCCCGCTGGCGTGTGTGGATGAAGACCTTGATCATACGAACATCGAGGCAAGGGAGAGAAAAGGCAGTTTAGAACAATGGACACTCAGTTCAGTGCTCGCGAACATTGAAGGTGCCGAGCGCACGCTCGTAGCTCCTCCCCTCCTATCCAACTTGGGAAAAGCAAGCGCGAATGGTTATTGGATGGATCTTATTGTAAGTGGCATGACACGTCGTCTTTTGCCAACACTTCTAACTATTTCTAGATGCATATCTCCCTCAATGGAAAAGAGCGCACGCTTCGCGAGTTCTGCGCGTTGGCTCTTTCCGCGGGCTGGCGCATCACGCGCATGACCCGTCCTGAAGGCCTGTTATTTGCATATCTTGTCTGCGAGCCAATCACGCTGCCCGACGATGCTCAGGATATATACAACGCTGTAGTCCTGTCTTCTGAACTTTCCACTATGGTCGATGTCCCCATTGATGAGCCTATGCGTCACCTTCAGGTAGATCCATCTCGTCATAAGCGGTTGCCTCCACGACCGGTGTCTCTATTACCTTCCCCTATCCTTGAGCGTTCGACGTCTCGCTGTGGCACACCTACCTTTGGATCTCGCACGGTGTTACCAAAAGAAGAAGAGCTCCAAAGTACAAGATCTCGAGGTGGCGCACCCAGGAAGTGGTTCAAATCCAAAGGGTTAGGTGTGCGCAGCGTAGTGATGCAGAAGGCGGAGAAACAGAGGGAAGGACAAAACTTGGCAGCAGGTGCCCCCGCGCGGGACAATAGCGATGCTCAGAGCGCGGTCCCCGCTTCTTCGTCCCACGTACGTGTATGGTGGAAGAAGACGCCGCCGGGTTCTACCAGTAATAGCACCACCGCGGTTCACGAGCTAAATGGCGAGGTATCAGAGCATCGCGCCACTGGGCGGAAGCGACGCGGTACGCTCAAATCAAACCCATCCACTCCAAGTCCTCGTATCTCACCAGTTCATCAAAACTGGCCGAGCCATGAGTCTCCTGCCCTACTCGCTCCAGGAGCTAGTCCGCCTGCATCTCGGGCCCGTCGACCAAGCGTTGCGAGTATCACTCGCAAACTATCGTTCGCTACGTTTGGTCGCAGACCAAGCATCCCGGACATCGTCGAGCCGTTGCCAACGCCGCCACCAAGCGCAACGTTGATGGAACTTGCTCCACCGCCAACATTGCGAGGGGATACCGCGCGGGGGAGTATCAAGCATTTACATAGCTTGCCGACGTTCGGACGCAACGAAGTCAGCGTAGGTGCGACAGCGGGGCGACCAGCCATCCCTGGGCGCCCGAGTCTCATTTTCGTGGATGAGGTGCCAGCTCCACGAATCGTCTCTTCCGCCTCTGGGCTTCTGCGTCGTCCTGACGTTACCGATTCTCCCAAGTCGGGCATCCTCAAGTCCCGTGCTAATACGAGCAAGCAAAGTTCCCCAGACGTAGCAACTTCAAGTACTAGGGCAGATCCGACCCCGATCGCACGCCGCCAACGCAGAGTGACGCTCTCTAGCTCTCTTGCTAGTGGCGCGTCGTCGAGATCGCTGGGGCATGATCCTCGCGCAGGTCAACCACCACCACCTCTTCCTATGGATTCTGTGTCTGAAGTGAGGCGTGCCCCGAGCATGCCCAAGCTTCCTCGTCGACTGAGCATTCCCATGTTGCGGCGCAAGCAGAGTCAGCCGGTTGTTAGAGACGCGGAGAAAGTGAGTTAGATGGAGTTGCCAGTGCCCTCAGAATTTTGGTTCAGAATGGTCGCGAGATGCGATTGTGCTGTGTTTATCGTGATATCACTTAGAGCCGTACCATAGTTGTAATTCTTAGTAAAGCTTCATATATACCTCACGAGAAGGAGAGGACGAAGTTGCTACGAAGACTTGTATATGCACGAGACCGGAGAGGTTGTGTATAGCTTTTGTGGGCAAGGCTGGGCGTCGGGATTGCGGTAGGAGGCAAAATACCTGAGCTTCATGATATGTGTGGGCAACGACGTGCGAAGCTCAGTTGCTGAAATTGGAAATGACTCAAGTTATCGTCATCATGATGCCCGTGCACTCGGTCTCAGCTGAGGAGCGATCGCATACGCTGGGTATAAAGAGACAGTCGTAAAGTAGCTCCCATAGATCACTCAGAACAGAGAACCCAATGGTCGCAATCCGTGGACTATGTACGGCTGAGCATTTCCATGTTGCCACAGAGAAAGCGAGTTACATGGAACTGCCACTATCCTCAGACCTTTTAGTTCCGGAGTTGCGCGGGATGCGATTGCGCTGCGTTGTCATGATAATACTTAGAGCCGGACCATAGTTGTAATTCTAAGTAAAATTTCATGTGTACCTAACAAGGGGGAGGGCAAAGTTCCTATGAAAGGTTCGTAAATGTATATCGGGCTGCGTTAGCAACGCGAGACTGGACAGGTTGTGTGTGTAAGTTGTGTATGCTTCACCCATCATGCAGGTGCTATCCTGAATTCGAGCACTGCAGTGTCGGAAAGATCGTATGCCTTCTCCAACTTCAAGCCGACCGAAGATCTGAAAAGTATCCGTATCCTCATCAGAGACAATACAAGTCAAACAGGAAGAAGCGAGCCAAACTACCCACCCCAACGCAATCGATTCCTCGAGTGTCATTTCCCTAGCATTATGTACAAACCACATGGCCATGTCTTGTTGATACGCCCGGTTCCCGAGGTTGGGTAACAACGGGTCCGGCGTGACGTGTAGCCCAAACGATGACGTTTTGGCGTTGGGATCGCGGGTGGTAGGGGGTAACACGGTTCCATCTATTCCAGAGTAGGGGAATCTGAGCCAAATCCTAGGTCCAACAAAGCAAGAAGTTGACCAAAACTTACGAATCAGCAGCCGACTATGAGGAGCCATGGCCTTTCTGACGTTCATCAGGATGGCTGCAGCCTCGACATCGGGCCAGTCGTGAATGATGTTACGAAGCTACGCAAACGGTGCAACCAAGTTCTGATCGGTGTCCAGAAGAAACAGTGGGAACAGACACATACATAGTACACGTCTTGACCATGAACAGGACTCTCCTCAAGGAAGTTAAGAGCAACGAATTCAACTTGATTATTTTTCAGCGCCTCGGGTGCCTCTTTGGCCCAGACCTATTGTGCGGCAAGGTTAGCACATTATTGTCGTTACATATTCCTCATCGGGGCGCCTTGCGATATGTGAGGAGAAAAGAAAACCCTCACAACTTTTGCTCGAGGTATAACCTCTTGCAAGTCTTGACAAGTGATTTTCAGGTGCGGGTACGCTTTTGCGAGTGGTCGAGAAATCGCCCCAACACTGGAGCCGACATCGCAAACCTTATTGACCTCGTTCCATGGATAATCTGAAGTGATGATATTGATGACTACATGGACAGCGGGTGAACTATCAACTTACAATGCAAAACGGAGAGAGACCCCAGCACACGATTATCCCCAATCATTGCGCGATGATAGATCTACTCAATTATATCAGACATTTGCTGGTACTGGATCATATAACGATGGATCCTGACCTCTCGCTTCTCTGCCTGAAGATACCACATGATCAGAAAACGGATATCATACTCAGTGATGGGGTACCGTCCAAGGAAAATAACTCACATCATCCTTCAACAAATCAAAGAAGTTACCATCGATGCCCTTCTTTCGGAGTGCGTAGATGAGGGGCGCCATTTCCGGATGATAGCTGGTCGCATACTCTGGTTCAGTCAACGTTTCGTATAACGCCAATGCACCTCGAGACGTATCCTCCACCACTATTCTCGACAAAGCGCCGATATCGGAACTCGAGAGCGTAACAAGCGAAAGACGATTATTGGCAAAGGTGTCCCATTCGACTGAAATAGGATGTAAATTGAGGTGCGAGACATTGGCGTACTACCTACCTTCGATGAAGCACCCCTTGGACGCAAGGAGACGGAGCACCCGAGCAAGCTTCCTTTTCTCCATATTAACTAACTTGGAAAGCTCGTCGACGTGCAGGCCGTTTGGATACTTCTCTAGTGCATCTGTGACCTTTGCGCGAACGACGACGTCCATGCATGCCCATTCAGCAGCGAGAGAATACTTCAATGATGGGAAAGGCAGCTCAGCTATCCTCTCCATCTTTCCACTTATCCATTACTCACGTCGTTGATTGCATACTGCGGTGGTGTCAATGATGCAGAAAGTTGCCGGAAGGCACCTTCGAGCAGTTTCACTGCGTTCCTCAGCGCAACGGTATCGGTTGCAAAATCCATGGGGTGGAACGTCTTGGAGTAGATGGTGGGGACATCGTTGCCACCCTTCTTGTATTCCGCGATGGCTTGGCGAGCCGATGTGTTAATTATCTTGAGAAGCGCTTCAAGCTGAGCTTCGCCTGACATTGTAGGTACTGATAAAGGAAAGGCAGAGTGTAGAAAGGAGGGTCAAGTGAAATTAGTGAATGTTCTCTGGTCCTCGCCAAGCGCACCATGACAGGGCACGTGGTAAATGCGGTAGCGAACACAAAGCGAACTTCGGTACGCCATCATAATATGTACACGCGATGAAATTTCTTTGCAACACGCTCAGACCTAGGCTACCAAGTATGTGCGCCTGAACAAGAGCGACGGTGAGTAGTACTTACTTGGGCAAGATCATTGGTGCACTTGGAACTGACATTGACAACAGGCAAAGGACCAAGTGAATGTCAATGGATAGCCTCAACAGGTGCATGCAAAGATGATGAACGTAGCAAGACCACTGAAAAAGAGGCACTGATGGAAGTTCGAGTGAGAAGATTATCGCCTCCAATATCGTTGGTGCGAACCTGATCACGATCAATGTTTAAGATGACATGTATAGTCGGTCAAGTTTCTCCCCGACGGGAAGCGTTTCGCGAGCGCAGGAAGAAACGAAAAGATCATGGTGAGTGGTGGATGGTAAGGAAGCACTACTAGAGAAGCACAAAGGACGCTGGTATGTAACGTAAGCACTGGCGGCCCGATTGAAGAAGCCCCAACTTCATCTGGATAACATTCTCACATGTAACTTTGATCATGGACAGGCGCGCAGTGCAAGTTTGATTGCAGTGTGCACTGTGTCACATTCAGTACTCAACGATCGTCGATTTCACTGTGGGATGTTATATGTTACAATGCTTGGTTCCATTTTCATCGCGGGTCGCTCCAGACGAGAAAATCTTTCTTCGACATCTTTTGGATATCCTTCCCTCACACTACCGCGACAACGTGAGTTTCACAACTTCTACCAAATGTCGTTACTGACCACTACATCCTCGACGCTTGAAACAGACTCTCTTCTTGCAGCAGAACCCTGCCGCTCGAGGACGGAACACATCGATCTCAGAGATACGGTGGACTTCCTACGTGTGCGGAACACCTGTCAAAGTGTGCTTGTTAGCTTGTACCGTGCCAACTTCCATGATCCATTTCTATTCAGCCAGCAACATAGCGAGGAAGCCATCATGTCTCTTGGCGCTCGAGAGCAAAGCTCAAGTATGTTCTAGCTATTATTATTCTCACCCCATTGACAGTCGCCTCTCGACGCGCAGACAATCAATGAAACGTATCCTAACAGACTCGGGTACGTGATTACAATTCACAACCCTCTGACCCGTTTTCTGTATCCATAGAACAAAAAATAAAATATCCAATCTCCTATGTTTCGGTGGTACCATCTCACAGCGTTCATGATCGACCATCTCCTCAGTGTGATTGCAAATTCGTAGCAAGACGCTTCAACCGTGATTGGATCGGGTGCGCGAGAGCTGTACCTCGGTTCGAAGTGTCGAACGAGTCAGGAAGATGATATCGCATCCCCACCATTTGGAATCCATGACATCTGAGTCATTTATAGCGAGGGCAAGTGAGCAGTTTGTCGCTTCCTCGAGCGCGTCCTGACGCAGTCAAATGATATTACACTTCTCTCTTGGACTAGAAACTCAGGTAGCACTACCAAAAGCTACCTCCCTGCAGACCTCGCTGTCTGCGACCGAATCGAACTCCCTCATGCCCTGCGACCGATCGAGACTAACGAGATGGATAGGATGATCACGGCATTACAATCATCGTTTCCCTCTCCCTCGCCAATTGTGAGGTTCTATGAACAGCTTAGTGTCGACTAAAACTCCAGCAACCTCTCCCGCTTCTCGGAACGTGATGCTGGTTTCAACCGTCTAGTTTATTGCGCGACATCGAGGATTCTTGGAGACTTGGGCACGGAGACCAGGGATAGGAACGCACGGTTTAGTTCTCGTCCACCCGTGGATCAATATTATCCCCTTGCCAATTCCTCAGGCGGCGTTCCTCGGTTTGATCCAGGGATGCACACACTGGCTCGTCGTTTAGCTCAGGCGGCCGTTCGGTGTGTTGCTGCTTGCTTTGCAGAGGCGAGAGCAGTATCGGGTAGAATCTTATTTGCTTAACCCACCGTGCGGGTGCCATCCTGAATTTGAGTACCGCAGTGTCGGAAAGATCGTATGCCTTCTCCAGAAACAATGCAAGTCAAACAGGAAGAAGCGAGCCGAACAACCCACCCCAACGCAATCGATTCCTCGAGCGTGTCCTCTCGCTAGCGTATTGATGTAATTGTGGTGATTCGCTCGGACAGGAGACCCCGATCTATTCCAAAATTCAGTGCCACTCTCGCACGACTCAACAACGACATGCATGCCGTTGAAGGGTTCGAAAAATGCAAAATTGATCGAGGGAAGATAACCTCTTCACGATATCCAGAAAAGATAATATTAATATTCTACTCAGCTACGACCTGTAGATGGCACAGTCCTCACAGCTTTCGGATGATAGAGAGACGGGAATATGTAAGGATCCTTCCCAGACAGCAAAATGGGCGGTGCATTCGATGTGGAAGGAAGTAACTCTACGTATGTAAGTCACGTAACGAATGGCTGTGAGATCCAGTGCAGTGAGAGAAATACATACAACCTTGTACCCTTGAGGAAGTCTCGAGTCGGATGTCAGTCGAATTGGCAAGTCGAATTTCGAGACGTCCGCGCTGAAGCCTTTTGTAACCAAACGCTAACTTATTATCGCTAAGTTTGCTACGGGCCGCAACGAGTTTAAACGGCTTGGATGACGGAAGATATAGATCTGTTTGAACAATAATGTCACTGTATACATGTAGCTGAAAATTGAACAGATCAATTATTGATGCAAAATCAGTGAATCAATGTATGATTTGATTCGCGTATTTGATCTTGATAACGAGAAAGGCTGGATTGATTGAAGATAAGCACTGGAATTTAGAAAACGTTCACAAGGGGGTTCAGAGATCTAGGGTGCTTATACTGATCACACAGGATCACACTTTGAACCAGTCGGCAACAATTTATGCACCGGATGCTTGTCGCAATAGGAAATATCAGAAAGTTGGCAGGGCTTCGAGTCCGCGGCCGGCTACGCGAAGTGATCAGTCCAAGATCTCGCACTATTAGACTTACGGGACGTTTTCCCAACAGCTTACGCGGCTATGTCAGATCGAACAGATGTTCTGGGCTATGACACAGTGATTTAAATCAAGCATGAATAAGCAGTGATGACGCGGACGTTCAATTGAGTTGCATTGATAATCAAAGCAACATGGCACGGGGATGTTGGTTTCTCATATTCTTCTTACTCCACAAATCAAGCTCTGCAATATAAACCTTGGTTACTAGCATCACTGATTGGAATGTAAACACCATCAGGCAGCTACCCTGAATTCGAGCACTGCAGAGTCAGCAAGATCATAAGCTTTTTCAAGCCTAAGACCGACTGCAGACCTGCAAAAGTAACGCGGTTAACAACATCGAAACAAACCAGCGACAGGTTGTTGAGAAAAGCCGATACAAATGACTCACCCCAGCGCAATCGATTCGTCGAGCGTTCTCTCCTTCGCATTATGTACAAGCCACATCATCAAATCCTGATGATACGCATGGTTCCCAAAGTTAGGCGACAATCCTTCGGGTGTAACATTTAGGCCAGATAATTTCGCGTCAGCGTCGCGCCCAATAGGGGTCAAAACGGTGCCATCTATTCGCAATCCAAACGAACGGGCCATGTCAAGTTGAACAGAACAACGAGGAAAGCAAGGACGTACGGATCAACAACCGACTGTGAGTACCCATGGCCTTTCTGACATTAGTCAGGATGATCGCAGCCTCATTGTCGGGCCAGTCGTGAATAATATTGCGAAGCTAAACGAGTGGCAGAACGATGGGCCGTCTTCACTCCGAACGAAACAAAGGGAATAGGTACTGACATAGTACACATCGAAGCCCTGGACAGGAGTTTCTTGAAGGAAATTGAGCGGGACAAATTCGACTTGGTTGTTTTGCAACACTTCCGGTGCATTCTTGGCCCAGACCTGTTGTTATATAGAAACGTCAGTTCTTCATCCTCATTACATGTACTTAACACGACGGTATATTGTGATGTGAATTGTAAGAAGAAAAAGAAAAGCTCACATCCTTTGCCCGGTCTACAACCTCTGGCAAGTCTTGATGAGTGATTTTCAGGTGTGGGTACATTATTGCAAGCGGCTGAGAAATTGCCCCAATACCTCCACCCACATCGCAAACGGTCTTCACTTCCTTCCATGGATAATCTGAAAGGAAAATGTTGACAACCAAGAGAAAAATGAGAGGACTATCCACTTACAATTCAAAACGGAGAGAGAACCCTTGGATACTGAGATCATTGCACGGTTGTAGTTCTACTCAACAATGAGACACATCGATATGATGACAACTTCCGAAGATCTGACCTCCCGCCTCTCGGCCTAAATATACCACGGCGTCAGCAAACGAATGTGACGCCTGGAGAGATATGAAACGTAAGTGCCTCCGAGGAGCGACTCACGTCTTGATTCAGCAAGTCAAAATAACCACCTTCTATGCCCTTCTTTTTGAGCGCATAGATAAGCGGTGACTTCTCTGGGTGATAACTAGCGGCATACGCTGGGTCCGTCATCGTATCGTAAAGTACAACAGCACCTTGTGAAACATCTTCGGCCCACATCCTGGAGATAGCACCGCTATTAGAACTCGAGAGTGTAACAAGAGAGATACGGTTGTTGGCAAAGACGTTTAGTTCAACTGGAACAGAATGTAAATTAGGAAACGTGAGATGTACATCTGCTAGGAGGAAAATGAATACTTACCTTCGATGAAGCACCCCTTTGAAGCAAGGAAACGAAGAACGCGGGAAAGCTTCCCCTTCTCCAAATTGACTAGCTTGGAAAGTTCGTTGACGTGTAGACCATTTGGATATTTCTCTAATGCATCCGCGACCTTTGAACGGACTACGACGTGCATGCAAGCCCATTCCATAGGAATCGCAAACTGGAAAGATCGATAAATCGGTTCCGCCGACTCCTTTGCGAATCTACCACTCACGTTACCCGTAGTCTGCTGCGGAGGCACCAATGACGCGCAAAGCTGCTGGCAGGAACCTACGAGCAGTCTGACTGCTTTCTTCAGCGCAACAGTATCGGTTGCGGAATCTACGGGGTGGGATGTCTTGGTGTATATGGTAGGGACTTCGTTACCATCCTTCTTGTACTCCGCAATTGCCTGGTGGGCCGACATCTTGATTATCTCGAGGAGAGCTTCGAGCTGATCTTCGCCTGACATCTTTAACACTGGTTGCTAGAAGGAAGGAGATAACGAACCATCACCCCTGGCCTGCTTTTAAGCCCATTCTGATAAATTACCCACAGACTGCGTGTTAGACGGTCTCATTACAGCTGTTTTCAATATAGTGCGGAAAACGCATTTTCAAAATTTCTGTCTCGGAGACAGCCGGGCAAGGACCCCAAGTGCACCTGAGTGAGCCATTCGTGTACGATCACATCAGCGCTCT